>PVJI01024658.1:0-21625 GCA_004026765.1 Micronycteris hirsuta
ATATGTGCCAATCTTACAATTAATACAAAAAAGATAGTTGAAATATTTTAAAAATGTAAAAACCAGTCCAGGCAGCATAACTATATAATCTTGCTGTAAAAGTACTTATATCAAATTCCACCCAAAATATTTATGCAATATAGTAGATTTAGTTCCTCAAGTCACCGGCTGGCTTTTCCATTTTCTGTTGTCTCCATTCCATTTTCTTCTTTAAGATGTTGATATAACTCAGCTCTGTTATTAACAGAGTTCAAATGTCCAGCAAACTCCTGATGTTTTCTGGAATTGGCAGTATTGATTCTATTACTCCACAAGGATAATAAGGATACTGGCCCTTTTGATTTTTCTACTGGTGGAGCTTCATCCATCTCAACAAGTGGCTTTTTGTTGGGAGGTTCTAGGGAATCGGGTGAATCTTTGATAATTTCAGCTTCAGCTAAATCTTCTTTTCCACGTTCTAACATACCTTTTAATCTCTCTGAATCTTGCCAAGACTTCTCCTTTTCATAATCTTTCACTGCTTTCTCTGACTTGTCCGCTTTGTCCTCCCTCTTTCTTCCTCGTTTCTTTCGTTCTTTTTCTTCTGGGGGTTTGCTCCTACAGGCCATCAGACATTCCAAGACCCTTTGATGTTTCTCTGAGTTACTGATATGAGCTTGGACAAGAGTTTCTAATTCATTCCGCATGATACAGTATTGTTCGTCTCTTTTAGGGCCTTTTCCTCTTGTGCCAACTGTGGAAATTGGTAAAGGATCATTTTTTCGTTCCATATCAACTAAGTTGTATATTGTTTTTTGACAGTTTAACACATCTTCTTCTGTCAAAGATTCTTTCACAATAACATTGGCTAATGGAACCACTGCTTGCATGTTAAAAATGGTGGTTTGTGAAATAATCATAGGCCAGTAACAGGTGTGCTTTTCTAACTGATCTTTAGCTCGTTCCAAAGGGATCTCAAGAGTTCCATCGATTTTATATCTGGGGTCTAGAAAAGGAGTTAATCTGTTTTCCCTCATAAATTCACCAAAATCTGTGATCCAGTAGTCTGTAACTCTTCCTCCACATCCTTCACTAATTGAAGGCGGGTCTTCTAGAATGGATCGAGAACTGCTAAGGACATACAAAAATATCTCTCCTCCGTGGCTGCTAAGCATATGACTGATGACTTTTGAACCTGACTTCCGTGGTTGTTCCAATAAAACAGAGCGACCAATGTTATTTGTCCTTGGGGTGCACCACTTCAATGTTATTGTTTCCTTAAATGAGCCTTCTCTATTGCTGCCACCCATGTGGGTATCACCGCTTTTCATGAAATCTACATGTGCATCTTTGTGATGAAGCAGCTCCACATCATAATTGGCAGATGTATTAGCATGTTGTTCTTCCTTCATTGGAATGTTTGTAATAGTAGTTGAAGCCAAGTCAAAATGCTGCTGCACTAAAATATTTAATTTGGTGGCAAGATGCCATCCTGCCCGAACACTATGAACTTCGCTGGTTAAAACAGGGGACAGCTCTTTTTTAGAACGATCAGATACAAGGCTGTCTTCACCAACTGGGTAGTTATGGATCAAGACAAGCTCACACTTCTGTATCTGCATGAGATGATCTGAATTTGCAGCAAGCTTGTTATGTTCATGAATTGTTTCCTGAACACAGTCCTCAAGCATTCGCACATGACTATCACTTTTGGCATTAGTAATGCAAATTATCCGCCCTCTATTTCCAACACGCTCTGCATTCTCCATTAGTAGAGTACGGGCCTCATGTTGGTACTCTGTAATTTTACAAAGGGTTTCCACTGCTGCCATGAGACCATGTGGAATACTGCAGCATTCTGGATCTGCCCGTGGATTAGGGGGCCCAACAGCCGCTAATGCTGCCATTAGCTTTTGCAAATTTTGGTCTTCTTGAGTCCAAGAATTTAAAACATGTGCTCCAGAGTCACTCACAATGAAATTCACCCGGTTTTTGAAAGGAAATATATCATACATTATTCTACAATATTCCATGGAAGATTCCACTGAGGAGGTCCACAATGATTTAGATATGGGGGCTAATGGGATGATTCCTTGGGTCCTATTCTTCACCAGCATATCAAACTCAACATGCTGCCTGCATGATTCTGCTATGTAAGGACAGTGATCCACAACAAATACTGTTTTATGAGATTCAGAAAAAATCTTCATTTTGATTTAACCTGTAGGAGGCGCGGAGCCAGGCAGCAGGAAAGAGAAGACTCTCAGCAAGGTGGCGGCTGGAGGACCCAGCGAGGCAGTGGATTGTGGAGTGGGGCAGGCAAGGCAGCAGCTGGCGGACCTAAATTTGTATTTCTTAAACTGAGAGGTGCATATAGGGTGTTTACTTTGTAACTTCTATAAACTGTACATATGTATTTTCTGCACTTATATATGATAATTTCAAAAACAAAAATAATTATAGTAACTAACTGTCATACTGTGAGAGAATTAAATAAGATTGTAGAGGTTTAGCCTCAGTGTCTAGCATATAGTAAGTAAGCTCTCAATAAATGACAGGGGTCATAATGATGATGTTATAACATGCAGACATTTGTACCCTTAGAAGAAAGTACCAAAATGTATATCTTCATCTGTTATATTCCAAGATTCCACAAAACCTATGTTAGAACTATAGTCCTATTAGAGAATGAAACTTGATGGTTTTCAACCTTCATATATGCAAGGGATAGTACCAGAAGTGATTCTTAGATTCTCAGCCACAGGCAAGAATTTTACTTGGTTAAATATCAGGCACCCAGTAGATATTCATATGGGAAAATGGGGCATTTAGTTACCTGATATCAGAGAATTAAGCTCAACCTTTAAAGAAAAAAAGACAACTGATTAATATTTTCATCTTAGTAGAGAAAATAATAAACAGCAGGTCATGTATTTACTTCAGACTATTCTAATTAGTGTCTATTCTGAAAATAATGGAATCATGGAATTAGTAAAGCATTTTGACCATCATCTCTTTAATTATTTATTAGTGAATAATTATTTTTATGAATTTATTAATAAATAAATTTCAGAGCAGAAGAAGCTAAAGCTTGGGGGAGTTAGTTGACTTCTACAAGATCAACAGTGAATTTGTGACAGAGTCAGCACTAGAACACAAGCTAGGATGGAAGCCATAGAAAATGTCCTACTATTGGTGTTCACCAGACCAAGTAGTAGGGAATATGGGAGGTGGATGGAAGTAGAAGGGAAAGTGGGCGAGATCAAGCACGGGAGCTTGAGCACTTACTTCCTGGAATCCACTGAAGCCTAACACACCACTTTTTGGGTAAACCCACCTCTGAATGAACTCCTATTGCTCCAAATTCCTGAAAAGATAGACTCAGCTGATTCTAATAGCAGATAACATCTCATACACAGTTTCAGAGAACTTGGACACCCTCAATCTCACCATCATCTCCATCACCTGCATCTAATCCATTTGATGTGCACACAATACAATATTGCTCTTACTCAGTTATTCTGCTCTTGAAATACGTTTATCATTAGCCAATCACCAATCTAAATTTATAAGTATTCTTTCAAAAAGTACTCATAGGATACCTGTTAGGAATAAAGGCTCTAGGCCAGGCATTAGGAATTTGATGAAAAGTGGTTAATCAAGCTTCATTTTCCTTGTCCAATCAGGGGAGACAGTGAGTTATTGAAAAGAAAAATAAACCAACCAGAAGTAACTCTATACTGACTAATCCCCCAACCCTTATGTCATAAGGAAAATTAAATAAAAGCCCATAAAGAACCCTTGCTTGCTTCAGAACCTTATCAGCTTGAGCCAGCTGATAGGGAAAGTAAGTCTTATGGCTGAACTCTTGAACCAGGAAAAGACCAGTCCAAAGTTTCTGTCAGATGACGTGACCTGCAAAAGTACTGCCATTCCTTGGCTTATCTTTAGAACTGATGAATGATTGCCAGTTATTTGCTCTATATACTTGGAAGATGTGGTTAGATTGCTGAAGCTGTCCAAAGAAAGAGGTTTTCTTCTAGAAAAAAAGAAAAATAATCCCCTACATGCAAAGTTTAATTAATGGAAAAGTTGCTTAGATGATCAGACTATGCCTTTTTTTCCTGATCAAATGTTTTGTGGTTTGGGAGCTTTTTTAACAAGTGAAAATACCTCTAAACAGAAACAAGACTCTTGTCTGTTTTTTCTATTCTAATTTTTCCCACTCCACTGTGTTTGCAGTAGTTCATAACAAGAAAATATGACCTCATCAGTTATTCACTCACTGCCATTCACCAATTTGATGAGTTTCATTAGAAATTCCCATTATAGGGGAAATTTCTAAACCACGGAGCAGCTCTTTTTTTTGAGGGGAGGTTCTTTGTAAATGAAAATGTTGAGTTGTAATTGAGGTACAGTGGATGATTTCTCTAAAGAATTATTTCAGTGTGCAAAGCCAAGTTTAAGCTTCCCCCTGTTTACTAAGAAAAGCTAAATTTAAGATCCTATAGCAGGACTGTGACCAAACTGTGTAAGCATCTAGAGACCTTATGGGTTATGATATCTTAACTAGCTTATAACTTCAGAGACTGACAGCCAAGGGCAGAGTTAATAACTGTCTGTTGAATGACCAAGCAATGTACATAGTCAAGTGTTCAAATAATTAGGGTAATACTCTCTTCTCAAGTGATTTACTGTCTGAAACACTGAGTTAAATGGAGTACCCACTATTTCTAACAACAACTGGCAGCTGACAAAAGCTGTTCAATCAAACACCAACCTCCACAGCTCACTGGGAGAAGCAATAATTTATTCAAAATATAGTATAAGCCCAGCTGGTGTGGCCCAGTGGATTGAGTGCGGGCCTGTGAACCAAAGAGTCGCCAGTTCAATTCCCAGTCAGGGTACATGCATGGGTTGCAGGCCAGGTCCCCAGTAGGGGGTGCGCAAGAGGCAATAGCACATTGATGTTTCTCTCCCTATCTTCCTCCTTCCCTTCCCCCCTCTGTAAAAATAAATAAATAAATACAATCTTTAAAAAAATGAAAAACAAAATGTAGTATAACAATAAAGTTACATTCCAGAAATCAATCCTACTAAAAGAAAGAAAGAGATAGAAGGTACAAGCAAATAAATAAGACAAGGTCACAGCAATTTTTTTAGTCTCAGAAATTATTCTAAAGAAAATAATTTGAAAAAACAAATATTTTCATAGTTAGAAAAAAGTTTGGCATTTGTCTGATGCTTTCTTCACTTGTTTTAGTTCATTTTCCTACTGTGAGACAGTTTGATTCTCAGACCTTGACCCAGCAGTAGATTAAAGACTCTAACCAAAGATATGGAATGCCTTATCTGAAGACACATATTCTTTCTCTGTCCTTCAAAGCACATATTGTCCCTCCACAGGAATTCACAATGAAACTAAATGACACAGTCAGTCTTCATATGGAGATCCCCCGGCTGCCTGAAAACCACATCACAGCACTGGTCAGTCATCCTTTGTAAGAACTAGAAAATCATGTGCATAGTTACAGGAGAAAGCAGTCGTAGGTCATCCTGCAAGGCCCCTGATGTGGAAGGAACAACCACCTAGTACACACAAACAATCATTGTAATCCCTGGGACAAGGGCTTGGAGTGTGGGAAAGGAAGCTCAGCATGGAATTTGAAAGCTAGAATTGCAAGGTAAGAGATCTGAGAGCTTCAAGAGGAGTCTGTTTTGTTTGTTTTCTGTCTAGACTGAGAGTACAAGGACTTAGGAAATGTGCTTTAGGTTGGAAGACACCCTGAGGTTGTTTTCTTTCTCTACTAAGAACCCTACGTAATAATGCACACGTCAGTGGCACTCAAAGCTGACTTAATGGCTACAGAAATTCCCTCTCCTTCTCTGCACCTCCAATCAGTAATTAAGAACGATTACCACTACTTTCTTTGGACCTCCTCCACATCTCCTACACTATTCATGTCTTCGGTATTTCAGATATCTCAATATTTCCCACTTGGATTAGAGCAACTATCTTCTAATTGCTCTCCCTGCTGCCAGCCCCTGATTCATATTCCACACCGCTTTTGAAAGAGCAAGATTGGCCACAGGACTTGTCAGTTTAAAATTCTTTAGTGGCTTCCAATAGTCTTCAGATTAAAATTCAAACTATCCTAGTACAGGCTCTGATAGAACAATTACCTTGGCTAACATATCCTGTCTTTGTTATTTACCAATTTGAGCAAGTTTCTTAACCTCTTTGATCTTCAATTTCCTCATCTATAAAATAGGATAAGAATAGTCCTTCTTCATAGGTTTGTTGTTAACCTTCAATGATATACTCCTTTTAAAGAGCTTAGCACTATGTCTATTAGGCAGTGGTGCCTATAGTTGAAATCAAAGCCCATCATACTCCAAATCTGTTTTGTTTTGCTTTTTTAAGATTTTATTTATTTATTTTTAGAGAGAGGAGAAGGGAGGGAGAAAGAGCAATGTATGGTTGCCTCTCATATGGCCCTCACTGGGGACCTGGCCCGCAACCCAGGCATGTGCCCTGACTGGGAATCGAACCGGGATCCTCTGGTTCCCAGGCCGCGCTCAATCCACTGAGCTACACCAGCCGGGCCAAATATGTTTTTTTAATGCCTACACCATGCTGCCTTTATCCCACTTCATTGCCTCTGCGCCCCCCTCCGCAAAAAAATGCTATAACAGTATTTCTGGTTCCAAATTTTTCTCCAGGACTTTGCCACTTCCCCATTAAGAGAAAGAATCTATGTCTCCATCCCCTTGAACTTAGGGCCCAATGATCATCTCAATTAATTGATTAAGTCTAGCACACGTTAGGCTATGTAAGTTCCTAGGCGAGGTCATAAGAGGCAATATACCTTCTGTCTGGCAATCCCTTTTGGAAGATGCACCTTTGGAAGACAGCTATGCTCACCACTATACCACCAATGCACGGAGGATGCACCCTTGGAGGCCTAAGCTTTCATGTGTGAAGTTCAGCTACCTGAAGCTGCCATGCTTGAGAGGTCATGTGAAAGATCACAGAAAGATGAGGAGTCCCAGATGCCCAGCCATCCTTCATGTAGGCCCAGCAGTCACTGCATGGAATAGAAAGGAGTTGACCCCACCGAATCCTGCCCAAATTGCAGGATGGTGAGCTCAGTAAATTATCGTAGTTATTTAAGCTACTAAGTTTTGTAGTGTCTTTTTTTAATTCACTAATAGAAAATTAGAACACCCACAGAAACCTCCAAATCTATTTAATCACTTTCATTTCCCCCTGACAACCCACCTTCCATGGCCTTCACGTAAGCAGCTGTTTGCTTAAAAATCACCACCAGCACAGACATACCCTCATTTAAAGAAATACTTTGCTTTCACGAGTCATTGCAGGTAGTTTTTGTTGTGGTTTTAGTCACTGTTAGCCATTGTAGTTTTAGCCATCTTTCCCCAAACTTGGAAATGGGTGGCTAAGAACCCAAATTTCAAGTCAAAATGACCTTAAAAATTTTTTTTTGTTTACTGCTTCCAGGCTGTATAGGACTTAATCTCTCCAGATACATGTTCCTCCAAAAAGAAAAGCCAAACCCCTATGTTGATACCGAAGGTATTCATTTACAGCTCCCAGCAAAGCTTCTCCTATCGGTCAGTTCCATCATGCTGCTGTCACGACAGCACTAATCATACTGCATCACAATGATGTTTCCTTATCTGAACAAGAACGGTGTATCCTCAATGCCTGGCACCTAGGATATGGAAAAAACATTTTTGTTAAGTGAATAAATGAAAGAAAAAATGAACAAATGAATTGACACACACAATCTAGCTTCCTTTCAACTCCTTATATCAAGCATGTAGGAAGGGTAGGATAATAGATATCTTTGGTCTTAAGGGAAGCAATTCTAGTGCTGGCTGTATGCTTTCTTTTTCATGTCAAATCCAATTCTTCTCTCTTTTTCTTGTGGTGCTATAATACCATAGTCATTATTTCTGAGTCTCCCTCACTCCCAAAGCCATACAGAGAGCATCTTCACTGGCCTAAGTGAACCCTTTTGCTCCTGACAATCCAAACCATATGGTAGGACTGTAAGGAAATCCAGTGCCAAAATCAGATGGCCTCCACTGCAGATTCCCTTTCCCCGTATAATCATTTTATAGTATGCCATCTAGATGCCTGACCTTGCCTAGTAAAACCCAGTTAATCTTTTACAATGTCAATCTTCTTTACAGACTCCTTGATATGACAATGTCATATAGTGGCAATGCTGCAGAAGGGACTCTGCCCTTACTGACAAGCAACTTTCTGCTGTACTAAGCAAATAATTTACCCTTCTTGCCTCATGTATGATATTTGCCAACTGACTTCTGCTCAATAGAAATTGCAAGAAATGATTAGACAGAAGTACAACCTTGCTTAATAAGGTGAAAAGAAATATTCCATTTTCATCATAGAATATATATATATGCATATTTATACAAAAAATTCTCATAACACCTAACAAACTATGGATATGATTGTGAAGTTCCCTTAACTGCCATTGAAACACAATGTTATCCCAGGGTATCAATGTTTTTGTAGTACATCTTAATTTAAATATTCAGGAAAACCCATTGCTCAGGGGCTCCTTCAGTATGCCCTCTTGCCTCAGCATAAAAGAAAAACTTTAAGTATTTTTTAATAAGTAAAATCCAGGGTGTTGACTATACATAGTCATAAATTGCTTGAAAAGGAAAATATGAACTTAATCTTACTGTTGTTACTATTGTAGATTCTGTTCTTCTTATAAGTGTAATCATTTCTACATTCTTTTCTCTGGTTGAAGGCCACCACATGCTGAGGGTTAGAAAGATTTCTGAGGCGTGGCACCACCTTCTCTGATTGGGCAGCTGCTCTCGAACGATGTGGGCCTTTTGCCGTTGACTCACCAGAGGGCAGTAGCTTTGCAGCTTGATGTCAGCAAGCAAGAATGTCAGACACTTCTCTCTGCCAGCTGCCACACACTACCCTCCCCCTCCAGTCCTCAAACCCCAGCAGTAGCCCGGAATTAAGCAAAACTGTTTGCGTTAGCCTCAGACCAGCCTCTTGGCTGGGCTTCTTGCTGTCTTGGTTACCATGCTCCAGAAAAAAAAAATCCCCACCAGATCTCAGCAGGGTATACACTAAGCTCTTCCAACTATGTGTCTCTGGGGATAACAATATAATCATCCAGTTAAGGTTTGGATATTTGGGGGACTGTGTATGGTTATATGGGTGCCTCTCTGCAACACACACACACACAACTTCTCTAGAAGTAAAACACCAGAATGAAGAAAGAAATCTTTAAATAGGCACTAACAAAATTTTTAGATTACAAATGGGCTGTGTGCTGTTTGTACTCCTGGTATTTGATCTGCCTCAGTTTCCCCCACATTTCTGACTGTTCCAACTGAAGCCTCAGATAAAAGCTAAGACCATCCCTGGGATCATTTCTACCAAAACAGTCTATGATCCCTTGAAATTAGACAACTAGTTTTTTTCTGAGGGGGTTGGCTTCCTGCCGCTCATTGGACATGGCAGAGTTGCCTGCCCCACAGTAGCCAGTCCCAGCTCTGTGAGCGCCCATTTTTATATATTACCCAGCTTCCCATCTCTTCTCTTGCTCTCTTCACCATCTCCTCTTTTAGCAGAAAAAGGGGCCTTAGTTCTAATTTTGTTTTTAATTGTAGTCTTAGTTGTAGTCTAAAGTTTCCCCCTTTTAGATTTCCTCTTTTGGTTTTAGGCAACCGAAAGCAGTAAGCAGATGGTAGACTGTATACCCAGTTAAGGTAATCATGGCTAAGGTCAAGCAAGCAATTAAACCAACATAGTTAGGCCAAGTTGAAACTGATGAATCACACAAACTAAGTCTGCCCTAATTCAGCTCCCTAAAGCATGAAGATGCCAGAATCTAAGGCCGTTTGATTCCCTTGGTATACTAAGATTTGAGGCAAATTGCTCTCTCTGATCTTGCCCTCATTCTATTTCTTTATCCTGATGAATGGCACCTGCCTCAGCTCCCCATTCTGTTTAAAAGTCCTCCAGGATTCTCCAGTTGGTTACTATAGTGGGCTAAATTGTGGCACTTAAAAAGGTATGCCCATGTCTTAATCCCCAGAACATAGGAATGTGGCCTTATTTGGAAAAAGTTGAGAGTCTGGAAATACGATTATCATGGATGAGCCAGGGGAGCCCTAAATCTGATAGTAAGTGTCCTAATAAGAAACACAGAGGAGAGATGCAGGGAGAAGAGGACAAAGCCAGGGAAAGATGGAGGCGAGGTGGAGTGATATAACCACAAGCCAAGAAACTCCTGGAGCTGTGAGAAGCTGGGAAAGGTGAAGAACGGGTTTTGCTCTGGATCCTCTGCTGGGAGTACAGCCCCGGCCAACATTTTCAGTTCAGACTCCCTGCCTTCAGAACTACTAATACACTCCTGTTGTTTTAGAGGAACCAAGTTTGTAGCAATTTATTATGGTAGCCAGAGAAAGCTAACGCAGTTACAGACTCAAATGCCTGATAGGAATCATAGGGGTAAGGCACTGAGTAAGCAGTCTAGGTAGGGCAATTCTGGTTTTAGGATCCCACATTACTTTTCATTACTAAAACGTCATCTCAAAGGTTGGGAAACAACGGAAAGTGAAAGTTCTGTAGCGAACGTGAAAACAAATGTCCTAGCCGAAAGAAGCGCACATGCCCCAAATCCATAATTGTTGCCATGCAAAAACATAAGCCCGGTATGGCCACATCTTCCCGTTTTTATTGGATTTTTATTTAAAATCTCCTACATTTTAAGCATTGGTTCAAAAACCAAACACGCAAACTGCACTCCATGGGCCCGATCAAATACATTTGCGAGCTGAATCGTTACCACCCATGGCCTGTCGCAGCCTTTCGGGCCAGCTGACCCTTCTCACAGTGTTTGAGGCACGTGCCACCAAGAGTTCATTCAAGAACAGAACCCTGTTTTCCTCCCGTTTACTCCGGTCTGCCAGCCCAGGCCACTTTCATTCACAATCTCTCCCTCCTTGGTGTAGGCAAGAGAAATAGCTTGTTAAAACCTGAGATAGCGTTTCCGCCTCTTCCTCCTCAGACGCTCCTCTTCATTTCTCTATGGCAGCTTAATATGGACCCTGACCATTTAGTATCTAGAAGCCGTGTGTGTGTGTGTGTGTCAAAGAGGATTAGTGGTAGAGACTTTGCAATGCACTGTGTGGTTACTTTAGAAGGAAAAATGAAAGAAAACAAATGATTCACCAAGGACAATTAAAAATCAAAAGCCATTTTTCTGTGCTTATTTTTTCGCAGAGCACTAAAATATGTTGTACTGAAAGGACTGGTATTTAGGTCAGATAAAACTTAAGATATAAAACTGAGACATAATTTACTATTGACATAGTCTCTGTATTTGGTTTATTAGAAGTGGCTACTTCTGTGATCTTTCCCCACCACGTCTCTAGAGCTCCCCACTTTCAGGCTTCAGACGGTCCGTGGCCTGCGGAGCTCACTGTGAAGTAAGATGCGGTTCAACTAAATTTCATGTTTCCGTCTGACTCTGGAGGTAGTTAGGAAGAGAGTTGAGATCTGAAAGTGCTAGAAAAATGAAAATAATACAAAGATTTATATGGTAACTTTTGGTGGAGTCTGCAAGTGAGGAAAGAAAATTTTAATCAGCATTTGTAAATGACCCCAGTGGTCTCATGGAAATCCTCTTACAATAAATAGGGGTGAGGGGGAATTAACTGAACAGGGACGAGGGATGTTATTGAGGAAAATGTTCTAAAACTGTTATAATTATGGTAATACAACTCAGTAAATTTATTAGATCATTGGATTGTGCACTTAAAATGGCTGAGTTTATGGTGTAGAAGTTATACCTCAAAGTTGTTTTAAAAATTGAAGTTAGATAATCTTTAAAGGAACAAGACCCATAAAACATTCTTTCTCTTTTATCCCATAGACAGTCTGTCAGCAAATTTGTCAGTTGTTCCTACCAAATGCCTTTTTTTATCTTTTTACATTTCAAATGTATGGCACCTAATTCAAATATAACATGTACAAAATAAAGCACAATAAAAATCTTTCCTCCTGCTGTTCCCCCCCAGCCACCCGATGCCCCTCCCTGAAAACAGTTACTGTCATCCGTTTCTCGTGTATTATTCTAGAGGCATTTTAGGCTTCTCCGGAAATACGCATGTGTGAGTATTCTATGCCCTCAACCACACACACCTTTTTTCCTGCATCTTGTAACGTATTATGCAGAGTGTTCTGCGTGTTCTTTACTTACTTAATAATTTGTATCACATCAGAATCTACATATGGCTCAGATCTTTTCTCTTTGCTGTCCCACCGCCAGAGAACGCAGTAGGCCCCTCACCACCCTTCGCCTGGACCATGCTATCTAGCTTGAGATGCCAACAATTATAAGATACACCGATCTTTGGGGGCCTTTAAGAGAGAAAATGTCGCCAATTAAATTATAACATACCATTGATTGTAAGATGGATGTATCCCAATCTTAGGAAAAAAACATGATGGTATAAAGTACATGTACGTGCACACACATGTAAACAATACACTATGGTACTAGAACATTCTCCCACCCAGTTCTCCAACGTCAAACCTGGCCTCCTCTCAACTCAGAGTCTCCTGCCAGAGTGACTTTTCTAAGCTCTAGGTTTAATCGTTTCATTCCTTTTCTTTAAATCCTTTGTGGTCTCCCATTGCTACAGAAGGAAGTCCGAGTAACTTGGTGTGACGCGAGACCCTTCCCTTTTCTGGCCTCATTTCTCTCCACTAACCTATGCTCTAGACATGCCCAACCATTGACTGTCCCTCAAAAATGTAGAGCTCTTTCAAGATTTTGTACTTTTGTACATGTTGTTCCTTCTGCCTGGAATACACTTGACCCTCTTTCCTCCTGGCTAAATACCATTTGTCCTCCAAGACTCATCTCTGGGAAAACTGCCATGAACTTCCTAAGTTCAATTAAATGTCCTTTCTGTACTGCCACCCTCCCTGTGCTGAATTCCATTCAGAGCACTTCTTGCCTTATATTAGGCTTCAGTGTTTTCTTGCCTCTCTTCGCCACTCTTGCATTACTTGCATCACAAGGGATTGCCATAGTGCCTAATTTATGGTAAGTATCCAGTATTTATTCAATGAATGTGTACTTTGGCCCTGAATGCAATCAACACGCCTGCAATAATGGAGGTGTGGCCGGCTCAGCATAGGAGAAAGTACACTGGGTCTGAAGTCAGAAGATGCCAGCTATGGGCTCAGACCCTTCTAACGCTGATCTTAGTTTGGGCAGTAATGTTTCCAAGCCTTGGTTTCCTCATCGAAAAACATGAACAGTGCTGCCTGTCTAGAGGCTGCGGGAGAGATTAAATGAGGGAAGCATCTGAAGTAACTGCCCCAGAGTTGGTGCTCAAAACACAGCCGCTTTTACCAGAGTGGCTGGAACATCCTATGCTGTTGAGCAGACTGTATGTACCCAGAAAGCAAACACACCACTGGCACATGTTGTAATACCAAATGGACTTTGTTTTCCTGTTTTAAATTTTTTATTTTTGAAAAGGGGATATATACCATGTTTCAAGGTAATAAAAAAAATTCTCAGTTCTTGCTCATACCATTACCCTCGACCCCTGTAGGTAATCACCTTTAATAGTTCCTTTTAGATCCTTCCCATATTATAATACCAGTACAGCACATATAAACACATATTTAATTCCCCTTTTTACACAAAATGTACCGTGATATATTTATATATTTCTGGAAATTGCTTTTTTCACTTAATTTTAAAGGGACTTTGTGATCTTCTCAGTTTTCCCATAAAAATTCCAATCAAGTAAACAAGTATGTTGAAAGGGATTTTATTTATTGCTTCTCATCGCAACTCTGAACTATCACCAAAAGGTAAAAGTTTTGACTCATAGTCTCAACTCCTTCTAAAGGGAACCACAAAGAAACTGCATGACTAAACCAGTGAAAGACCTGAAAGTTCTATCAAGCCACAGGGGAAGAAATCACAACCAGGCTGACAGGGCTGCGCAGACCTCAACAGAACGAAATTAGAAGAACGCTGCAAACAGCTCCAACACACAGACTAGCGAGTCTTCAGCACTGCTGTTTCCTACGTGTTTTCATCATATGAATAATACGCTCCCTAGTGAGCCTTCACATTTCAAAGAAAAGATTATTTTCAAAATTGCAAACAAGTTCTACTTGAGAGCTGCTCAGGAATAGAACAAGATCTGCTTTGTTCGTTAAGTCTGTGTCTTTAGACCTAGACATTTCTTTGTGTTTAGAAATCAGGCGGTAGTGTAAGGAGGTAGGTTGAACTTTATAAATAGTTATTATTCTTTAAGCCTTGTTGATCACATAAACAATAAGGTAGCAAGTATGAAGTTATTCAAACTTTGGTAAAATGTGGATATTTAAATAACAGACTTTTGTTTCATTAGCAAGTTTAATTATGGCCCAGGTTGCCCATGTCTTCTCTCCCCTTCTCTGATTTTTTTCTCTGGCATCCATCACCTGAGTTGGTGGCCTGAATTCTTAAAACTCTCGTTTGAATGACCCCAGTGTAATCACTGTGCCCACCACTCTCAAATCCCTGACCGCCCATTGCCTTTACTGAAGATCTCCACATGGACAGGAAAGCAGACTAATTAGAAGTCTAATGAGTCAGTCCGCAAAGACAGCAGATTCACCATCTATGCCCAGGAGATTACTGTCATTCTGTCTCCATTTGTCATGTGTACACACTACAGAAAACTTAGCAGGAACATTGAGAATGAGCTGGGGAGGAGAACAGAAACTCCTAATGATCTTAGATGGTGTTGGAAGCACAGGATTGTGTCTGACCACATAAGCCCAGAGACATGAAAGCCTGCATCAACCGTCTATACTGTACAGTCCACAAAAACTGCAAACCCAGCAGGCAAAGAAAAATAAGTGCAGGGAGCTGGGGAACTAGCAAGCAAAGGCACTGAATCTGACACAGTGAGGGAGAAAGACAATTAATGAGGCGATCATGTAAAGCCCATTAACAGCTTTTTTCCCAACAAATCATAAAGGTATTGACACAGTATATTTGCCACTTGGGTTCTGGGCCAGAATAACAGGATAGTCTGATGAATGAGCTGGAGATGGCCAGGTGGAGAAGGGCAGAGGGAAGAAGACACGCAAAAGCACCAAGTCTCTCAGTCTTGAAATGACAGGGCATGTTAATAACTCCAGATAGTCCCAGGTGAATGGATACGGAATACCAGTGCCAGGGTCATGGTGAGAGATGAGATGAGGCGGGAGAACTGGCCAGAGCCAGATGATGAAAGACTTTGTGAGGTCATGCTATGAATCTTAGATTTTAAGCGAAAGGCCCTAGTCGGAGCCACTGCAGGATTTTAAACAGAGAATAACAGGATCAGATTTAAGTTGTAGGAAGGTCACTCATAGTATGTAAATCATGGATTTGAGTGCTGCTTCCATAGCACCTACCATACTATTTTGTAATAGGCATTTGTCTGTTTCCACACTAAACTGGAACCTCGACGGGAGCAGAGAGCATGACTGCCTTCTTATTATTATATCTAGGACAAGCCTAGCACGTATTTAGTCATGAATGAATAAAGAGATAAATGGTAGGTAATCAATCTTATTCATCTTTTTGTCTCTAATGCTTATGTAGTATTTACCACAATGTAAGTCATTGATAAGGGTCTGTTGAATAAATTAATGGATGTAGACTTCTGCCTCACTCTCCAAACTCATCTCCCAACATTCTCCCATTCTCATGGTCTGTAACAATAAAATTGTGTAGTTTACCCAAATTCCCTTTATTGTTTGCCTCTCGTGTGTTGTTATCTCTGATTGGAATTCCTGAACTTATCTCCTGTCTATCATGTGAATTCTAATTATCTCAACTCTCAGTTCAGATTTGGTATTACAAAATCTCCCACTTGGAAGGAGCCTTCTATAATATCAATACCTCCCACCAGCATGCTGATTCCTCCTGACCCACTAGCTTCTTGGCTCTCATTTATATAGTTTTAATCATATTCATCACATTTCATATTGATACTATAATTTATTTATATACAGCTCTAGAATTTGAGCTTCTAGAGGGCAGGGACAGTCTCATTTTGCTTCCTTAACACCTACCCCCCCTGCCACATACACTCACAGCCTAGGCCTTGATCAGAAGGACACACAAATAATGTGTTTTTGAATGTTACTTGTCTATTTTTTTAAACTATGTTTTACCACTTCCAGAGTTGATTAGTGTCATGATTTACTCTCCAGTATGTTAAGCAGTTCTTCCTTTTTGTGTCCTAAAGTGATCTCAGGCTACCTTCAACACGTGCCCTGGGTGTTGGTGAATAATTGTGTGTCCATAAAGTCCCTCGCCTTTGCGACTTCTTCTCTTTCCTCTCACCTTTCCCGCAGACAGAAAATTCTTAAGTCTGATGAGATAGCCCCTTAACTTAATCATCTTTTAAATTTTTTTTTGTCCTCCAGATACTATATTTATTCAAGTTATCCTGCAGGATGTTTACAGAGGCCAGATCCACACAGTATTCTAGGGACAAACACAAGCCTTCTATCATTGTACAAATGAAGGGGAGTGTATTTTTGTCTTATTTTCAGAAATTTTCCAGTAATGGTCATGACTTTGTTGGCTTTTGAAGTAAAAGCAATAGATTGAATCAGAATCTTCACAATTAGCTCTGGGTGTCCTTCTTTTCATTAACAAGAACTCAATGCCCAGTGCAGTGTTCCTTCCCTGACCAAATTCCCCATATCCCCTCCCCAGTGTCTTTTTCTCTGATTGACATCATGGCCACCCATTACTCTTTGCAATGAGTTCTTCCAACCCTAGTTACCAGTGTCCTGTTCAACAAGATATGGTGTACAACTTACTCTTTTCAGCTAGAATATGTGAAGAAACTAGGAACAATTGCCCTGCCTCATGTGGCTCAGTTGGGTGTGGTGCCCCAAGGTGAAAAGTCACCAGTTCAATTCCCTGTCAGGGCATATGCCTGAGTTGCAGGTCTGGTCCCAGCTGGGGTGCGTTCGAGAAGCAACCGATTAATATTTCTCTCTAACATCAATGTTCCTCTCCCTTTCTTTCTTCCTCCTTCCCCCTTCTTTCTAAAAATAATAAATTACTTATTCTTTTATGTTTTCTCAAAATTTTGTAATTTCCCATTTTGCTAATTTTCATTTCCAAGGTTTACTTATTACTATTGCAGTTAATACTTGTAGAGTACTATATTTATGTCAAGCCCTGTTCTAAGTTATTTATATTATATACATATAGTCATTTAATCCTCACAAAATTCCTAAGTCATCCATACTATTGATTAGCCAAAGAGTTCATTCAGTTTTTAAAGTAAAAATAAAAGACATTTTTCATTTTCACCAATAACTTTATTGGACAACGTATTCACCATTTTGCTCCACTAACTTCTGCCATCTTTCAAGCAACTTCATAATTCCATCTTCCCAAAACTTTTATCTTTTTGAGAAAGAACTGTCCCAGGTGACTTTTGCAGTCTTCCAGGGAACTGAATTTTTTTCCATTAAGAGAATTCAGTGGAAATCCACAGGTGCAATGTCTGGTGAATATGATGGATGAATCAGAACTTCCCAGCCAAGCTGTAACAATTTTTGCCAGGTCATCAAAGAAACACATGGTCATGCATAATTCTTCTGGGAGAGTATGCATTTTCTCTTAACTAATTCCAGACCCTTTTTGTCAAGTGCTATTTTTAGTTGATCTAACTGAGAGCAGTACTTGTTGGAATTAATTGTTTGGTGTTCTCCTTCCAGAAGGAGGACTCTCCTTCCATACTAGAGGACTCCCTTCCAATCCCACCATACACACATCACCTTCTTTGGTTGTTGGTGGTTCATTTCGCTTGCTCCCTGATCTTTTCTGTTCCACATTATCACAAAGTATCCACTTCAAATGGAACATTTTCGTTACATTTAAGTAGAGAATCACATGCTGAAATACGGGTTTTTTTGCTTAACATATGTGGAACCCAAACATCGAAGCGATTAACATAACCAAGCTGGTCCAAATGATTTTCAATGCTTCAATTGGATATTTTGAGTATGTTGGCTATCTCCTGCATGGTATAACGTTGGTTGTTCTCAGTTAATGTCTGTATTTGATGGCTTTCAACTTCAACTGTTCTACCCGACTGTGGAGCATTGTCCAGCAAGAAATCTCTAGCATGGAAATTTGCAAACCTTTTTGACACATTCAATCAGTCACAGCTCCTTGTGCATACACTGCACAAATCTTTTTTTATTTTTTGCATTTCAGTTGTGTTTTTACCTTTCTTGAAATAATAAAGCATAATATGCTGAAAATGTTGCTTCTTTTCTTCCATATTCAATATTAAAATGGCTACACAAAAATTCACCTATTTTGATTTTTTTTAATGCACACTGATATGACAGTTGTCACAATACAATCTAACAACATTGTTTCAAATGAAGTTAAAGACAACTACTAAGTGCTACTAGAGCCAGATTTTAAAACTGAACGAACTTTTTGGCCAATCCAACTGAGGCACAGAAATTGAGCAATTTGTTGTTTCCATATATTCCAAAACTAATATGTGACAGAGTGGAGATTTTAACCCATGCAAACTAGAGCTGGGGTTTGGCAAACAAGGAAAGAAAGAGAATAGACAGAGTTTTTTCTGAGTATTTCCATTATTAGCAGCAAATTTGGGTAAATTTTACACTTGCGGGGCCTCAGTTTTGGTATCTGTAATGTGAAAATAGAAATACAGCTTACTTTGTTAAGAATAATAGATATAACTATGCGTGAAAAATACCTAGCTGACTGGAAGTGCTTAACGAATATTTTCTCTCTTCCCCCAAAACCAATTAGTTCTCTATTTTTATATTATCACCACCATTTCAGAGCCACCTGTAGAAACTATCTGGTTTACCTCCCAGCCCTGTCCTGTAGCAGCTGCATGAACTGAAGTCCCCATTTCCTTTATTGTAACCTGGTAATCATAAAATCCATTATAAGATTAAATGAGATCATGTTTGAAAGGCAATTAACACAGTGCCTGGCATATGGTAAATGTTCAATAAATGGCAGCATTTATAATGATTGTGGTGATAAGGAAGAGGAGGGGAGTATGGAGGACTACAGTGATGATGCTGTCAGCTCAACTGTCCCTTCTCACCTAAAAAAAATGCATCTTCCCTCCCAAGCTATAAGAAATAGAAAAGCTTGTCACTGTTACTTGCTTGAAGGAGGGAAACTACTTGAATCCCCAGAGACTATCTTCAAGCACCACAGTGTAACCTTCTAGTGCATAAAATTGTCTGGGACGTTCATTAAAATTTCAGATAGCAGAGATCCACTCAGATACCCAGAGTTGGTAGCCCTGGGATCACACTAAAAACACTGCCCTGGGATTAAATCAGCATACAGAGTGGGCAAAAGTAGGATTATAGTGGGCATGTGAAACAGCTTATTCTTGTATTATGACTTAATTGAATATTTTATTATTTTCCATACAAACAACTGCAAACCTACTTTTGCCCAACCCTGTATTTCCTGCTGTGAACTAAGATTTTTTTTTCTGCAAAAAGCTTTATTGTTTTCCATTTGGTCCAGTGCAAAGGAGAGGGCTCCAAGGTAGTTAAAAGAGTGTCTAGTGGTTTCAGGGAAAGGCTCAGGCAAAAGCCAGATATCAGGGAAATGCAGAGGAGCCCCTCAAAGGCATCTGGACTCCTACAGCTTCTTAGTCCTGCTGGAGGGTGAGCATTTGAAGACATACTCACCCATCCCAACCTGGGGAACGTTCGGCCTGCAGATGTGTCAGGTCGTTGCCCATATGCTTGATCAGTTTCACTTCCTCATGCAGGAAACGGTTCTTCAGGAAGTCACAGAGATGAGGTTCTGTGCAGGCAGAACCCAGGGCATGCACATCCAAAAGAGCCTGGTTCAGGTCCTTTTCCAAGGGCAAGGCGGCCATAGCGTCCTGAGTTTTACCCCACTCATCTTGGGAGGGCTGCGTCACATCCTGGAGTAGAACGTGGCCACCACTCTGGTTTTACAGCTTTAAGAGACACTTGGTGCCCTCACATTTCTCCTCGGCTAGCTCTTGGTAGAAGTGGCCCATGCCCTGCAGAGCCACATCATCATGGATGAAATAGAAGCCCAGAGAGAGGTAGGTATAGGAGGCCCAGAGATGCAGGTTGGCCAGGTGGTTGATGGCAGCCTCCACTTTGGTGGAATAATTCTGAGGAATTTGGGAGCTCATGGTTGTTTCTTAATAGGAGTTATGGTAAAAAAAAAAAAAATGGTGTTGGTTGGTCTCAGAGACTGTGGATGGCTGAGGTGGTTTTAAAGGTGGTGACTGGCCACAGTGTCGGACAGTACTGGGTGTCCCTAGATTCTGTCCAAACTGTGTTGAAGAAACAGATCCTGGAATCATGAGGGCACTGTCACCTTGAACCAAGATTATTTCTAAGAATCTCAATGAGATTTTTAGTGAGCTTTAAGATTGAATATTGCTTTAAGGGGATTATTAATTGAAATAATACAGGGTACTGCACAAATAACACCTTTATTACAAAATCTTTTATTATAAATCGTAAGCATGAAGTTCTGTGATATAACAATATCACACTTACACACACTATATGACATTTTAGGTGAGATATTCAAATTAAAACCATAAATTATTATACCCATATTATTACCTTACCAACCATACTCAAGCAGGTGTTACTTCTGCTGGGCCCTGTATTTATCATTGTTTGCCAACTGAAAGCATTTGTTCAAATGTAACACAGTTTAATTCTTGAGAATACAATAAATAACAAAATAGACACACCTTTGACAAATGTTTGTGCACATATATAAACCTAGATATGTATATATGATCATAGATATACACACATGAGCATTGATCTCAGCTATCTAAAGTACCCTTAAAACAATTTTCAGCCTATTTCTTATTTCATACAGCCTAGTCTTAAATTTCCATTCCTGCTAGACTATAGATGGTATCATCGATTTTTACCTGTTGTTACATGCAGGATAATAAATACAGTGGTACCTTGGCACTCATTGTTAATTCATTCCAGAACTCTTGATGAGTACAGAAACTGACAATTACCAAACAAATTTTCCGACAAGAAACAATATAATTGGAAATAATTCATGAAAGTTCCCCAGAACTTTCACATTTTACTGGGCTAATATTAAGTAATGAGGTTGTTTTTTAATACAGAACCTTAAAACTGAACAGGCATGGATAAAAAAGCAATTAATTACATAAAAACAAAATTTGACTTCACTTTACCTATACTGAGAGGAGTTCCGGGCACAATGGGACGGTGGCTAGGTAGAGGAGGAATAGGAGAGAGGTTAATTGTTGGAAGAGCAATTCTCTTCCAAGACATTCCCAGGTGATTTATCAGGGGTTTCTTCACTTTTCTGTCTTTTTGGTTTCACTGAACAGCATTGGAGACTCAGATTTAGGGAGTTTCACTAAAAACCTATCAAGAGAAACTTGTTTCTGTCTATGTCTCCAAATGTTTCTAAAATGTGATATTGTCTGTTCACTAAATAGGTCCATATTTCAG
>PVJI01024659.1:0-21616 GCA_004026765.1 Micronycteris hirsuta
ACTTCTTTCCTGAGATTATCCTTGGCTGATGGGAGCCCCAGGCCAGGAGATACACCCACTCTATGCCATCACTCCCACATAGGAGTGGCCCTCAGCAATGACTAACTGATGAAGGTGTGTGATAGCCTAGTTGCCTTGCTTCTGCATAGTTTCAATTCTTTGATACAATTTCTATTTATGAGCTCTGGGTTAGATCAGGCTGAGATCTTTCCTGAAAGCACGTGTCCACACCTAGCTTTATCTCCTGCCCTATCCCAGCTCCCTTACACTGCTGCAGGTTTCTCCTGAGAGTACACTTTCAGTAAAGCACTTGCATAAGCATCTTTGTCGGAATCTCTGCTGTAGGGGACCTGAGCTAAGTTAGAGAGGAGCTTGCAATAGCTTATATAGGAGGCACAGAGCAGACGCAGGGATAGGACATCTGTACCGAGGCCCAGCTCCTCCCTTCCCTCCATTTCTGCTCCTTCCTTCATCTTTCTTAACTGCTTCTACTATCTGGTGACATCCAAGTTGGCTTTAGATGTGTGGGACAGCTTTTTGGGGAGCTCAGCAGCAGCAAGTGGCATAAGTAGTCACCTTGGAGCCTTCTGATTTTAGACCTGAATTTTTCTTGTGAGCTGTGGAAAGTCTCCCATGCAGAGGTAGGTGATCCTTTAATAAGGCTGCTGAACAGCGATGATTAATGTATTAGGGCCGGGGAGCCCCTACCGTGGCAAACAGTTTCCTTTGACAGGCAGAGAACGGATTAGGCAGATAAGAGAGAAAGTGCAGAATCATGTTTTAGTGTTTAATTTGGCAGCCCATAGCTCATTTTAATTACCCTGAAATAATTATCTCTGGCACACAGCTGGTTTGTCTTCGTGTACCTTGTGAGTCATTTTTCCACATTTGAATAAATCAATCAGTTGAAAGGAAGGGCTGGAGCCAAATGACATGTAAAAGAGGTTCAGTGGTAAAGGTTCAGGAAATGGCAAACTTTGGACTTGAAAGAAAAGATTGACTGCAGACATTGTGTCTTTGTGTCCGAGGCAAACAGCAGTAGCTATTGAAATCAGAAGCAGAGTCTCCAGGCTATTTGAGGAGAAGAGCTGCCAGAGCGGAGGGAGGAGGGTGGCTTTGGGAGCCAATGGAAAATGGGCAGTCACCAAGGAGGTGGTCAAGAGCATGCGCTTTGGGGTTAGACAGATTGAATTTGAATCCATGTTCAATCACTTACCATTTTAATTTCTTTGAGAAAATAATTTCATCTTTCCAAGTATCAGTTTCCTTATATTATAAGATTAGAAAAGTTGTCTTTGGTGCCATATCATCTTCCTTCCATTTGTGGCTTCCCTGGTAAATGCTGGATCATCCTGCCACTGCTAAGGTTTTAAGGAGAGAATGGCAGGTGGGTCACCTCTTCCATACCATTGCATGGCAGACATTGCTAATCAACCACAAATCTCTCTGTAGTCGAGCCTTACTGTGGCATCTGAGTCCTCAAGTAGCACTTCTAGCAGCTACTCCCAATCTGTCTGATGGCATGTTTGTTGAAATAATGACTTCTGGATGGAAATGTTCCTCTTCTTTGATGTTTTTTATTTCCATCTATAAAATTAGGAGTTTGAAGATGATGACTTTATAATTTTTCTAATTGGCTATTCTAGTGTTTGAAGGGACAGAGAAGCTTGGATTATTCTCATCAAAGCTTGGATTATTTTGCCTCCTGTGCTTTATTTAATGCTCTGCCTCTAATCAGTAACTCGGTTTGTAAAGCTGAGGCTTCTTACAAGAGAAGTGAGAAGTTCAGGAAATGGGGGTTCAGGCAGCAGTCAGGATCCCCCTGATTTTTTGTCCATGAGCCTTACATTGTTCTCAAAGATCTATTTAACTTTTAAGTTATATAGATGACATTCCTTCATGGCAGTAGAACTAGAAACTGTAGATAAAGCAAAGACAAAGTACACTTAAAACGTGGCTGTGTATTATCTGTCCAGACTTTTTCTGTGTGTATGTGCATACTTAAGGTAATTTATGAACATATTTTCATGCTTTTAAATATGTTCTACTTTATTGCTTAAAATGCCATCGTTCTGATTTGACTTGTCCTTTTTCTTGTACTTGCCTTTCGTTCAAGTCAATTAGTCATTTATTGAGCATCCCCATGGAGCCTAGAGCTTGGTAGGGGCAGGTAGACATGAAGGAACTGATTATGGTACATCTGGATATGCGATAGTAGAGATCTACACAACATTTTACAGGGACTCAGGTTGTTGAGTGATGAGTTGGGCCTGGAAGGAAAGTGGTCTTTCAGGGGAGAGAGTTATAAGCCAGACCCCGTTAGGGTGCAGGGGCCTCTGAAGGAGCCTGGCTTGTGGAGGGTAGTGTATGCAGAAGGGCATGGTGGGCGGGGGAGGGGAAAGAGAAGCAAGGGCTGTCTGTGTTCTGTTCATGGCTACGTCCTCTCCCCTGCAGTAGACCTTCAGTTACTATTTGATGAGTGAATCAAAATTCCTAGTGCTAATATTGTCCTCATGTCATTTCTGAACCTTGGCCCCAACACTAAATTGGAGTAGGGTCATGTGTACCCAGTCAGGTCCGGTGACTCTCATTGCCTGTGTGGCAGATGCTGTCTGTGTCCCTCCTATAGCCCTTTCGGCTTTTTCATTGTGTACCCTGCCATGGTGTCAGAGAATTAATGCCCCCTGAGAATAGCCATCATATGGTGATTTACTGGAGTTAGTTTGTAAACACCTTGCCTCTTTCACACCTTAGGGGGTAACTTGGAGGGACCCTGGCTCTCTGAGTGTCCCCGTGATATTAAGCTCTACTTACCCGCAATAGGAACTTGCCGTTTATTGACTATTTTTGTTTCCCTGTCTCATTCTCCATTTTGCCACTGATGCTTTCTAGAATTCTGTCCCAAATAAATTATTTGCACTCAAATCCTGTTTCAAGATCTGCTTCTTATGAAGTACTGGCACCATATGACTCTCTGGGATAAGCCCAAGATGGCTGACTGGTCTTTCTGGAATCCTGTCTTAAAATAAACTGAACCAGAAACAAGTTCACAAACTTGAAGTGTTTCCTTCCAGACTCAATTTCTTGACTAATGGCTCAGAATGAGCTGAACTAACATGTATCCGTAGCTGGGGTGTTGCAAAAACAGTTCTCTTTCCATGCATCATAAGGTAACAAAGATAATCATCAAAGTATTTGCTTGGATCCGAAACACTAGTAAAGCCTCTGCTAGCTTCATTATGGCATCTGCTAAGTTTTCTTTTATTAAAAAAGAATTTCAGAAGTGAAAATATTAGGTGTAACTACATCTCGGCTGGTTGGCAAAGAGGAGTTTATATTCGATTTCCATAAAGGATGTAAATTCCAGGGAAAAAAATAGTTCAGCTAGTTAAAGACACACACACACACATAAATGTTTAAAATTTACATCTGAGACATTAAATTTTTTTCTTTTTTTTATTGTTGTTCAAGTACGGTTGTCTCCACTTCCCCCCCACAATTCCCCCAAACTCCAGGCATCCCTACCTCACACCCTCGATCCTACCCTGCTTTGGCTTTGGCCATGTGTCCTTTATACATGTTCCTTGATGACCCTTCCCCCTTTTCCTGTTATCTCTTCCCACCTCCCTGAGATATTAAAAATTTTTAATGCAGTTTATTTTTATTTCTTTCTGTAGCACATTGACTTCTAATATCCAGGACCTGTGTGGGTGGATAGGTTAAAAAATTAAGGGTGCTCAGTTTGGTCTGGGAAGGGACATGATCACGGTTTTTTTAAATCAGCGTGCCTGTGTATTTATGTAAACAATTTTCTCTTAATCTCATCTCACACTCTGTGACAGTGTGTGGAAAATGGAATCTAGCGAGTAAGTGTTGAAGCTGAGAATTAAACCAGCTTCACTAGTCTTTATAATTCTGATGCATTAGGGGAATCGCCTTACCTAAGTGATTCCCCTAATACCTTAATGATGAGGTTTTAGACGTACATTTCTCACTGTTTTGACTGTGGTGCTCTTGGTATAGAAAAGAAACCAAAGTGGATGAACTAGTGCACTTTCCTCCCCTTTACTTAATATATTCATATCACAAGCATTTTGGCTCTTAAATGTAAGAAATTTGAATTTTCTTCCAAGTGCAAAGAGGAACTATTGAAGTTTTTTTGGAAGGGGCATGGTCTGATCTGATTGGTTTTTGAGAGAGGAGTTAGTAAACTCTGTTAAGAGCTGGTTAGTAAGTGGATTAGTGTTTGTAGGTTGCACTGTCTCTGTCGCAGCCATTCAGTCTGCCACTGTATTGTGAAAACACCACGGATGATACTTAAACAAATGACTGTGCTCCTAAAACTTTATTATGAACACAGGGAGCCATCACAGTTTTAGAAGTTTGCTTTGACTGCTTTGTGGAGATTATGGGGGGGAAAGGATGGAAGCCTGAGACCAGTAAGGAAGCTATTGTAGTAATTCTGTAAAAGATAATGGTAGTTTGCCTTGACCGGGTGGCTCAGGTGGTTAGAGCATCATCTCATACACCAGAAGGTTGTGGGTTCGATCCCCAGTTGGGGTATGTATGGGAGCAACCAATCAATGTTTCTCTCTCACAATGATGTCTCTCCCTCTCCCTTCCTCTCTCTCTGAAATCAATAAACATATCCTTAGGTAAGGATAATAAGAAAAAGATAATGGTAGCTCCCACTGTAGTGGTGATCAGTGAGATAAGGAGAGAGGACTGATTTGGAATATACTTTGGAGAGAGATGAGATAAATGGACCTGTGAAGGAGCCTGCCTAGTGGAGGGTAGAGTATACAGAAGGCTGAAGGATTGGATGTGAAAATGAAGATAAAAAGGGAAACAAGGATGACTTTTGTTTTTGGAGCTTGGACAACTGAGGGATGGGTGCTGTTTCCCGAGATGGTAAACATGGAGGAAGAAGCAATTCTTTTACTTTCAATAGCTTACTTTCAAGTTCTGGTTTGCTTCTAGCATCTCTAGTTGGGGTATTGGTAATGTATGTTTTGTGTAAAATGGAAAACTGCAACTTTCATATGAATGGAGTTCGAAGGGAATCACATGAATTGTTTTTGGATTGATTTTATGGGAGTTTCAAGTATGAGAACACATCATGGATGTCATGCTTTGATTCAAGTACACCAGCCCCCCTCCACCCCCTGCCAATTGGGAGCCACCGGAGTGAAGAGAATCGGTGATGTAAGTGCTGAGTGCCCCATAGCAGGCAGCACACTACTTGCTATGTTTAAAACAGACACTGAGCTACGTTAGAAAAAACAGAACTGTTAAATAGGCTTTTGTGCCATGTTAGAGATCATGTGACTCTGATTCACATACAGTGGGTTTGGGCTTATATTATCTTTGACTTTTTTTGTTCAATACTTTCAGGTAAATGTAGTTACAACACTTCGAAGTGTAATAGAAGTTAATCATTTCCTTTACCTTTCTCTCTCCCTGATGCAATATTTTTGTGTGTGTGCACATGTGTAAGCTGAGCTGAGCTGACAAAAATGTCTTTAATGGTGTGCAGAAATCCTTAGGAAAACATCCCAAGCTATGTGATCCTGAGCTAGGGATAGTGTGGCTGGGGTATTTTTTCCTCATATTTCAGAAACAGATAATTTGGGACAAAGTATAAATGCTTTACTAATCCCTGGGATATCAAGACCCAGAAGACCAAAGACATATCAAAAAATGATTCTGAGGTATCATAGTGAAATTCTGTGAATTTAAAGTGAAATTCTTTTGAATAGCAAGTACTATCCCTCCAGCTCATCACGCCACTGAGATCTTTAGGAAGACAGTGACGGCATCAGATAAGACAGGTCTTCATAGTCAGACCATTCCCATAGCAGTGATGACTTTTGGAAAATTCTGGGCTCTGGGGTAACTTAAAATATGGCAGATCCTATGAGGCAGGGTCTCAGAAGTATATATTGGCTGCATGATACCCTGATTTCCATGGGAATCAAGGAATGAATGCTCTGGTCCATACCTGCTTCAGAAAGAGGAGTGTCCATTAGGATTTGCTGAGGAAACTGGTTGGCCCCTCCGCCATCATTATAAATCACAAAACAGAAGTGACAGGAGGAAAGGTTCCTGAGCCAGGGACCTTGTCCGCACAGTTTGATCTTTGTTATTGCAAATGGTTCACGGCAGATTCCTTAGCACCCCATACCTCACACTGTGAACCCTGATATTCCTGGATTCTATATGCCAGAGTGTAGGGAGACACTCATATGCTTTTGCTTCAACACTTAATTCCCTGGGTTACACCTTAACATATTCATACACTAAAATTCCTGCTCACGACGACTGTAAATAATCTTGGGGTCTAGAAGTATCTTTAACAGATTTATTCCGGTATGATTAACTGGAAATGAAGAGAATAAAGGTAGAGTTTCTGCAGCGCAGAGTGTAGCAAAATGGAAAGTGGAGAAAGCAAACAGCTGAAAGTTATTTGAGTTTTGAAACCTTCATGTAATTGATATCAGATTGTTCTATGATTAATAATGCTATTTTTCTACCTACCAATAATGAAACTTGGTGAGTTGAATTTTTATAATCATCAGATATTTTTAAAACTTTCAGCCTGGAAACACATTCACTGGCAATGACCGAAAACCAGTTTCCTAGCAACATCATCAGCTTTCAGCTTATATGCGCAGGCTTAAAGTTTTATGAGTTTTTGACTCTTCAAATTATTAAATTTCTCATGTAATCTCTTTTAGGCCTAGATTAATTTTGGCATATTTTGGGCCTGGTTATTTCTGTTAATCCACATGTTCATGTTACTTTCTCATTTTACACTCAAACTGAAGATCTCCCTGGGATTTACCTGCTAACATTTTCCTTCCTGGTCCATGAAAAGAATTACAGAATTGGCCCAGGCTAGATATTTATTTAATCACTTAAATTGATGATTATGATTGTGATTATGATTATTTTATCCTCATCTGAGGACATACTTAAAGAGGGAAAGGGAAGGAGAGAGAGGGAGAGAAAAATTCATGCGAGAAACACTGATTGGTTGCCTCTCGTACATGCCCCAAATGGGGACTGAACCCACAACCCAGGTATGTGCTCTGACTAAGAATAGAACCTGTGACCTTTTGGTCCCCAGGAAGACACTTCAGCTGACTGAGTGACACCAGCCAGGACTAAATTGATTATTTTGTAGTCAGGGAGATGTAAAGTACATCATAGAGATTATAGTCAAGAATACTGTGATAACTATGTATGGTGCTAGGTGGGTACCAGACTTACCAGGGGATCACTTCATAAGTTATATAAATGTCTAAGTACTATGCTGTAGACCTGAAACTAATGTAATATTGAATGTGAACTGTAGTTGAGAAATAAAAAATTTAAAAAATTGATTATTTAAAAGAAGTTTATTTTATTGTGGTAAGAACACAACGTGAGATCTGTTCTCAACAAAACTTTAAGTGTACAATACAGTCTGGTCCACTGTAGCAGAGTGCTGTGCGACAGATCTCTTGAAGTCATTCATTTTGCATAACTGATGCTTATGCCCACTGACCTAGGGTTTTTACTTGGTTGAGCCTCACTTCCCATGTGATTTTTTAAAAGTGTTTAGTGAGGCCATATTGTCAGAGAAGGTTATTGTTAGAATCTCCCCTCTGGCTAGATGTACACTGAGCCCTCAACAGTCTTTTAATATGTTTTCTAAATGAGCCATGAATCTGCTTAATCATATTTATGTATGTTTGTGTTCATTTTGAGTAACACATTTAAATGATTTTTTAAAAATAAAACTATCAAGAGTCATACAGTACAGAGATTTTCTCTCGCCCCTGTCCCCCTCCACCCCTTTTTATTGACCTCAAACAAAGGTAGTACATTCTTTTATGTCCTTCCAAAGGTGTTTTTTATGCATATAAAAACAGATAAAATGCATACTGTCTCTCCTCACACAGTTGGGGACATTACATATGCTGTTTTAACCTTTAAAATTTTTTTCCACTAAGTAATACATCTTGCAGCACAGATGCAGATTTCTATAGCATACATAAAGAGACCTCACTAAAAATATAACTGCATGTAGCTCTACCTTTAACTAGCCCACGTTACTTTGTTTTAAGTAGAAATTTATTATGATGGATTTTAAAAATAAAGTGGCTGAAATCCCAATTTGTCTAAGACATTTTTCTGTCTCTCAAAAAGTGCCTGTTGTGTGCACAAGAAGTAGTGTGCTGGGTGACCACCTGTTCGAAAGGCAGTGAGGTTAGTTTAGCTTGATTTGATTTTAGGGGAGCCGTGATCTAGAGAGGGGTCCTGCCATTTCTAAATGCCCTCAAAACATCTTTTAAATATTTCTCATGGAATATTTGCAGACAACCAACCTCTAGGCCAGTGATTTTCAACCTGTGTGCTGCAAGAATTTTAAAAACATGCAATACCTGACTATTTAGTCAGGGCACTGACCTCTTTTCCCTTAGATTGTTAAATAAAAAAAATAACAACAGCCAATACAACAATTATCCAGAGTGAATGAATTAAAATTATAACTATTTTTTGTCAGATTGGCAAAAGATGTATTTTTTGGCGTGCCGCTGAATTTAATAATTTGTGTGTGTCACGAGATGAAAAATGTTGAAAGTTGCTGCTCTCAGAAATGGTCTCTTTTCAAAAATCCTCCTCTCCATTCTTCTTCCTGGAGGCTCTGCATGGCCCACAGGCGTTCAGGGATTATGTAGTGCGCCTGCACACTGTTATTGCAGCCGTGAGCTCCTGCAGATGCCTCAGTGTGTTTCTGGTCCGTGAGCCTCTGTCTCCTGCCTTCCTGCCATGTGTGACCTCCTCAGCCATGTTAGCCTTCTAGTCCCCCTTAACTGTAATTGTTTTATTTTTATTAAACATAGATGACAATTTTCAGGTATAGCCAGTGTGTGTGGTTGGGCAGGATGTTCTCTGTCCAACTCTAGGTCAGATCATTCACAGTGTAGCTTCCATAGATTAGTAAACTTATGTCAATGATGTTAATATTTTATATTTAATCTATTCAGATAATATTTAAAATCATAATATATGAGGGGGAACCACCCCAAACTAGAATGTATTTATAAAAAATTGTGTGTTTATTTTTACATGTTTAAACTTCAGTCACCTTCAAAGTACTCTCCATTTGATGCCATACACCTATGGAGATGTTTTTTCCGTGCTCAAAACAGTTTTTGAACGTGTCAATTTTTATGCCTTTTAGTGCTTCTGCCATTTTTTTGTTTCACCACTTCCACATTGGCAAAACATTTCCCTTTCAGGACTTTTTTCATCTGGAGAAACAAACAAACAAAAGGCACTTGGGGGCAAAATTGGATGAACAGGGAGGGTGGGGCACCAGGGTCATGGTGTTTTTGGTCAAAAACTGCTGAACACTCAGCGCAGTGTGGGCAGGTGCGCACATGAATCACCAACCATGAAATGGGCAAATGCGTTGTGTCTTCAAAAAATTCACTGAAGTAGAACACGGCCTCTCACACCACCAGCTGGCACACGGATACACATGGGTTCCTAGAACACTCACCTAGCACGGGAAATGTGTAATACAAGGGGCCGCCCTCCAGAAGATAATTATGGGTTTTTTTGGTCCCCCATATGATTATATATTGTCATAATTATACATAACTGTATATTAATATATTATTATATATTCATTTCATATATTTTTATAAATATATACTATAGGTATAATATATGATATATAATATGTAATATATATAATATAGATAATATATCATAAGATATTTGTTTATTATTACAATTTTCCAGCAGGGGTTGTCAAGTATCTTGAGAAAGGGAGGCTTTTTTCCAATTTGCACAGACTAAACAATAATGAGTAGTAGCCCTGTTCTCTGTGGGAAAGAAAATGTGAGCAAGATAGGAATTGATATGCTGTCCTCCCCGACTGCCATCTATTATTTGTACCAGTGCTCCAAGCATGAAGCATAGCTCTGTCTTGTTCTTGCTCCATACATACAGGGAAAATTCTGCTTTATTTCCTTAAAATATTTTAAAGGCCAGATTTATCTTCTACTTGTCTTTCTTGAAATTCCTATGGACCAAGTTAATTTTATGTGTTTATTTTCTATGGTAGCCCCCATGCCACTTTGTCAAAGCCACGGAGACTAGACTTTGTTCTGGGTCCTGTCTTGCAGCCTGGGTGAGTTCCACAGGTACCTCTAGGAATTCATCAGCAGCGTTGATTTGTTGCGCTATCTCCATATTGCTTTCCACAGTGACTGCATCAGTCTATATTCCCACCAATAGTGCAAAAGGGTTCTCCGTTCTCCGCATCCTCGCCAGCACTTGTTGTTTGTTGCTTATTGATGATAGCCACTCTGACTGGTATGAGGTGATACTGAATTGCTCTGATGATTAGTGACATTGAGCATCTTTTCATATGTCTATTGGCCAACTATCTGTATGTTCTCTTTGGAGAAATATCTATTCAATTCCTTTGCCCATTTTTTTAACTGGATCGTTTGGTTTTTTTTGATGTTGAGTTTTGTAAGTTCTTTATAAATTTTGGATATTAACCCCTTATCAGATGTATCAGCAAATATGTTCTTCCCTTCTGCAAGCTGTGTTTTTATTTTGTCGATGGTTTTCTTTGCTGTGCAAAAAATTTTTAGTTTGATGTAGTCCCATTTGTTTATTTTCTATTTGGTTCTTCTTGCCTGAGGAGATATATCAGCAATATAATATATATAGCAATAAGATATTGCTATAAGCAATGCAATCCTGCTTCTAGGAATATATCCGAAGGTACCCAAAACACAATTCAAAAGAACATAAGCATCACTATGTTCATTGCAGCGTTATTTACAATTGCCAAGATATGGAAGCAGCCTGTGTCCATCAGCAGATGAGTGGATAAAACAACTATGGGACATTTATACAATGGAATACTACTTGGCTGTAAAAAAGAAGAAAATTTTACCCTTTGCAACAGCATGGATGTGCCTGGAGAACATTATGGTAAGTGAAATAAGCCAGTCATAGAACAACAAATTCCATATGATTTCACTTATATGTGGAATCTAATGAACAAAGTGAACTAACAAGCAAAATAGAGACAGACTCATAGATGGAGAGCAGGATGACAGCTAAGGGTGGGGGGAAGTTAGGGGGTGAAGAGATGGAGCAAAAAGGAAAAAGGACTCATGGACGTGGACAACAGTGTGGTGATTGGGGGGCACAGGGGTATAAGGGAGATAAATGGAAAAAATAAAAAAAAACAAGCAAAAAAATAAAACCAAGGTCTGAGCATCTGTGACTCAAGAAATTCAGAGACTTGGAGGATAAACTAAATAAACTTCCCTGATCACTGGGAAAACAAAACAAACCAACAAACAACTGTTGATCAGTGCTGCCGTATGAATAATCATGGAGTGCATAGGGAGCTGGAGTTACAAGTCTGCCATCCGAGTTGAGTCCCAAAGGAAGTATGCATTTCAGTGGGAGAAGAATGGTAGAGGCATTTAAAGCAAAGGTATTGTAATGGGTACAGCCAGGGCCCCCTAAATGAAGGGTTTGAAATGGGGTCCAGAACTTGGGGTATCCAGGAAATATAAAAATATAGGATATCCCCACCTGACAAGTCTGGCTTGGGGCAGGGACACATGGAGTGGAGCCATTGAGAGTTATTTTACCTATCAACAGTTGTCCAACTTCATACCTGATATTCAAAAACAGTTATTTTGCATATCTATAACAGCTGGCTAGCTTCCCAGATATGTTAAGTAGCTGTGGCCATGCTTTGAGCCAGGGAGATGACCATGACTTTAACCCATGCTGTAACTGGGAGTCAGCTCCTTTACAGCACTTGTGTGAGAGCTTGGAGATGATTGGCTCAATGCCACTGGGCCATATCTGCCCAGACTTACTATGGCAGCCCAGAAAGGCTGGAAAAATACGGGAATGCTGGCAAGTGTAGCCCATTGCAGGAGGAGTCGAAAATGGAGTTGCAGGGGAAGATCCGGGTCAGGATTTAAACTATGCCTATGTCAGCCATGCAAGGGGGAACCACGCAGTTTTGGGGGCAGAGAGGGTGTTCCCTTAACTACTGTGGCTTAGGAAGCAGGAAAGCAAGATGTAGCAGCCATGCAAAGCTCTCTCTTAGCAGTTTGGAAGAATTCAGGAGAGATGTTGAGGGAAGGAAAGGGGTGAAAGGACCCTTGCTGGTGGACCATGAGAAGGTACCAAGTGGGTTTAGATTAAGAACTAGAGATCCCAGTGGCACAGCTGATGCTGCTGGGAACCATGGGAGGCCTGCCAGCTAAGCATGAATTACTGGGAAGAACCAGGAGCTAGCCAAGCCACAGACTTCTATTTTTTCCTGAGATATGGTACCCCTGACTGGTCTGACTGGACAAAGGGGGAGAAGGAAGGACTGTGTGTTTGCAGGTGTTTTAAGGGACTTTGGAATTTTAACGAAGACGTTAAATCATTACTCTAAGTCTGGATAACTTTTGAATAAATAGTTCCTTTCCTTTTCACCAAACTCTGGCATTGAGAGCCATAATTCCAATTCCCTGGTGGTGGGCAAAGACTCCATACTGACAGAGGGACCCCGTGTACCCTGGGTCCACTCTGTACCAGTATGAAGGTCTGTGACAACGATGAGCAATGTGTAATCTAAGTGGAGGCATATGGAGGTAGAGAAGAAGACAAACCTAAAAACTGAGCTAGCTCTGATTGTAAAGGGCCTTGAATGATGTACTGAATCACTTGGAAACTTTCCTGAAGGTGGTAGCAGCAGGGAATCATCTCAGAGTTTAAATTCATGATGTCATAAAATGAGATTTAAGTTTTAAACATATAACTACCAATGCTTTCTGAAGATAATTGGACATGTCTTTGGACTTTGGTGCCCGAGTGCAAGAGAGAAAAACTGGGTAGCTGAATTAGGGCAAAGGCAGTGGATATAAAAATAGGGAACCAATTCAAAAGGCAATTTGAAGGAAAAACAATCAGTCTCAGTGACATTGAAAGCACATGCACATTAAAAAGACGTTAACTTCTAGGGTGTGTCCCCTAAAAACCACATTAGTATTTTTAGGTTCTTGCCCCTAATCATTCCAATGGGACAATCGTCAATTTTATTGTCAGGGTTTATTTTTACATGTCTTGTGCCATGTAGCCATTTTTTCTTTCTTATAGAAATCAAGTTTGAGGGATCACACCCACAGTTTCTCAGAATCTTTTAAATATACTATCCAAAGTCAGGGATAGAAAGCAATCCCGATAACGATGCCAACTAAACTATCTATCTTATGGAGTTAGACAAGTTGCTACTAAATTTCATATGGAAAACCGAACATGCACAAATAGGAGGAGAAACACTGAAAAGAACAAGCGTGAGGGTGACGTAAGCAATACTGGACAGGGAGACATACTTTGACTCCTCGATAATCAAGACAATGTGTTATTAGCACATGAATGAATAAACAGACTAGTGTATTAGAACCGAAACCACAGAAACAGACCCAAATATACGTGGAAACCCAGCATATGACAAAGGTGTCATCTTAAATCAATAGGATAAAGATAGATCTTTCAGTAAATGGCTTTAGAACAACTAGGTAGCTATTTGGAAATCATACAAAGTTAGAATCATATCTCGCATAATACACAAAAATAAACTGCATAGATGAGAAACCTAAATGTAATAATTGAAACCATGTAAGTACTAGGAGAAAATATGAGTGAATTCCTCTTTAATCTTAGGGTAGGAAAAGACTTTAAAAAAATTGAAATGTATTTGACATATAACATTTGTATATATTTAAGGTATTCAACATGTTAATTTGATAGATTTACATATTCAATATGATTGCCATTATAGCAATAATTAGCACCTCTTGTCGAGTCATATAAAAATTATCATTTTTTTATAGTGGCTGAAATAAGATCGAGTCTCTTGGCAAGTTTGATTATAACACACTATGGTTGTCTGTATTCACTATACTGTGCAACAGATCTCTAGGACTGACTTACTACTCATTGTGAGTTTGTTCCCTTAAGCCACAAGTGGCAAACACAAGGCCCGCGGGCCAAATCTGGCCCTCCACCTTGTTTTATCCAGCCCCGCTGGCATCTTGTTTCTACCTGGCGGCAGCGTTGAGCTCTTGCTTAACTGTTAAGGAGCAGTTATATTTCTACAGTCCTAAAATTACATTTGGCCATTTGAAGGCAACTGTAAGGCTGATGTGGTCCCCGGTGAAAATGAGTTCGACACCCTCGCCTTAAGTAATGTCTATCCTATTACCCCACCCCTGACAACCAATGTTTCTCTCTGTTTTTGCAAGTTTGGCATTTTTGGATTACACATATAAGTGATATTGTACACTATTTGACTTTCTCTGCCTTATGTCACCTAGAATAATGTTCTCAGGATCCATTCATAATGTTGCAAATGGCAAGATGTCCCTCTTTCTCTATTGAAGAATGTTCCATTGTGTACGTAGACCACATATTCTTTATCCATTCATGTGTTGACAGGCACTCAAGTTCTTTCTAAGTCTTGGCTATTGTGATTAATGCTGCAGTGAACATGGGCATGCACATGCATCTTCAGTTCCCTGATTTCATTTCCTTTGGGTTTATACCCAGAAGTGGAATTGCTAGATCATATGTTAGTTCTATTTTTAATTTGGAAGAAACTTCGTACTGATTTCCATAGTGGCTGAACCAATTTACATTCCCACCAACAGTGCATAAGTGTTCCCCGTTCTCCATGTTCTCCCAAAGATTTGTTATCTCCTGTCTTCTCGATGAAAACCACTTTAACAGCTGCTGAGATCGTGGGGGATATAACAGAGGATTATAATACAACTCTGTCCTCTTGAGCTTTGTCTTTACATAACAAAATGTTTAAGACCCAGCTCAAGTAGATGTGGTACAGAAGAATGGTTTTTAAAGGCGGATTTGTAGATCAGTGGGAGGTTTTAAAAGATACGGATCTGAAAATTAAATACTGATTCAGTAGTTTTAGAATGGGTCCCTATATTTAAAAAAAAATGCTCTTGAGGTAATCTGGATGCGTAGCAGATACCATGTTCTTAGGAAGTACAGAGCTTAAAAGATTTTTGTGGGCTAGACAGGTCAGAATTGGTTTGCTTTGCTGAAATTTGCATTGGTCTTTTGAAAATCTGGAAGGATTCAAATTTAATAGCTGAAGGAGAGAAGGTGTTCCCGGGGATGGAAACACCATGGGCAAAGTTTATGAGGTTGTTGGAAAGGAAGTTTTCAAAATGAGTGACAAGACTGATCTGGAGAAGGAAACAGTACATGCGTGCAGAGAGGAAACAAGATTATGAAGAAATTTCTTGATTCCTTTTAAAAATGCTTTCCGAAGGACTGCTCTGTGCCTCTCACCGTGCAGTGCCTGTGGTCGCAGGACAGACGGCACGCTGCAGTCCTTCCACACTTCTCAGCTCTTTGCAGTCCTTTGTAGCTATTGCAGTGTTTTGTATTTGCTTTTTAGCAGAACTTTTTATTTTATAAATATCCTATTTTGAAGTCTTGTGAATGTTTTTGAGACATTCAAATTGGTATTAAATAGTTATTTCATATACTTGTATAAAATGCTTTATATAACTCTTTGCATGTGGACTACAGCAGATCTATACAGTTTACAACAATGATGAAGACTTGAAATGTATTAATTTAAATAATTCTTCTTTTTGTTGTAATAGAAAGAATATCTCTGCTAGAAACAATGTACTGATGTATGTGTGCACATGTAATTTTTTTAAAACAGAAATTTCATTTGGATACTGGAGGAAATAATTTTAAAAACTTTTATGCTCTCTTCTATGGCTCTACCTGCTCTATCACTGTATTTTTTTTTTCTGAGATGTGCAAATTCTATTTCTGAAATACACAGCTTGTGATCTGATGAACACGAGGTAACAATTGCCAACATGTTGAGTCTGAGAGGGGAAATTGAGGGGGAAATCCATCCCCCCCCATTCCTTTCTATTCACCTTTCCTTTTCTCTTTCCTTCTTTTTAATTTTTTACTAGGCCTGGATATTGCAGAGGTAGAAAAAATAGACTTGGTTTCTGTACTGGCGAAAGTCACAGTGTATCAGGGAGGGTAGATGCTAAATAAACATGTTATACAAGTAGTTTTGTTGTCGTTGCAATCATTGTAGGTGTTATGAAGGGATTACTTCATTGTGTCGTAGCAGCAAATAACTTGGCATTGACCCTAGTTTCTCGAAAAGGGAGGGGACTGTTAACTTGAAATCTGAAGGATTAGCAAGGGTTAACCAGAATTTATATCTTAAAACTCACCCCTTTAAAGTGTAAAATTTAGTGGTCTTTAGTATATTTACAGAAATGTGCAACCATCACCACTATGTAATGTCAGAACATTTTTATTACTCCTCAAACAAAACCATATTTCCCATTCTTCGCTGCGATTTAAAAAAAAATTTTTTTTTGGTCTGGTTTTTGTGTGAGGGAAATGCATACTTCATAGAATGAGTTGTAAAGAGTTCCCTCCTGGTTGATTGGTTGGTTGGTTGGTTTATTTGGATGAGTTTATGAGGGATTAACATTACTTCTTCCTTAAATGTTCAGTAGAGTATGCAATATAGATATATACAAAAAGAGAAAAAGTGACGCACTACAGACTCAAAGACACATAGGTTGAAAGTAAAAATATTAAAAACACATAATGCAAACTGGAACTAGAGACAGCTGAAATAGCTGTAAGAATATCAGACAAAAGTCTAAGCAAATAAAGTTACTAAAGACCAAAAAAGGACATCTTACAATGACAGAAGGGTCACTGTATCTAATTCTGTGGGAATATAATTATAAATACATGTGCACAAAATAGAGGAAGCAAATGCTGACCAAAGTAAATGCAAAAGTACTCAGTGACAAATTCCGTTTGATCGTGGTGCATGATCTTTTTCATGTACTGTGGAAAAAAGTTTGCTAATAGTTTGCTGAAATTGTTTGCATCTGTATGCATCAGATATGTTAGCCTGAAGTTTTATTTTCTTGCAATGTTCTTGTTTGGCCTTGGTGTCAGGGCAAGGCTGGCCTTGTGAAATGAGTGTTGTGGGAGTGTTCCCACTTCTTTAATTTTTTGAAAGGTTGAAGTAGATCGGCATTAATTCTTTTTGGAATGTTGGGTAGATTTCACTGGTGAAACTATGTGGACCTGGGCTTTTTTTTGTTGGGAGGTTTCTGTTTACTGATTCAATCTCCTTACACATTATAGGTATCTTTAGATTTTCAATTTTTTTCATGATTCTGTCTTTGTAGCTTGTATGTTTTTAGGAATTTATCTGTGTCTTATAGATTTTCTGGTTTCTTGGAAGGTCATTGGTCTTTTATGATCCTTTGTATATGTGTGGTATCATGTAATGTCTCCTCTTTTCACTTCTGATTTTGTCTTCACTCATTTTTTCTTAGACAAGCTAAAAAGTTTATCAATTTTATGGTTTTAAAATACTAGTTTGGAATCATTGTTATTTTCTGTTATTTTTCTGGTCTCTATTTTATTTATTTCTGCTCTGATTTTTGTTAGTTCTACCGTATGCTAACTTTGGGCTTCATTCATTCTTTTTTTCCTAGTTCCTTGAGGTATAAAGTTACGTTGCTTATTTGAACTCTTTCTGCTTTCTTTTTGAAAAATTAAATTTGTTAAGATGACATTCATTAACAAGATTATATAAGTTTCAAGTGTACAATTCTATAATATGTTCTGTATATTGCACTGTGTGCTTACCACCCAAAGGCTAGTCTCCTTCCATCACCATATACTTGACCCCTTTACCCTCTTCGGCCTGCTCCCCACTCTCCCTTCCCCTCTGGTAACCACCATGCTGTAGTTTGTGTCTATGAGTCTGTTTGTTTCTGTTCTTTATCCCACATAGGAATGAAACATATAGTTCTTGTCCTTTTCCAACTGAGTTATTTTTTTAGCATGATATGTTCAATATTCATTCATGTTTTTGCAAATGGCAGTAATTCACCTTTTCTTAATGGTTGAGTAGTATTCCATTGTATGTTTTCTTAATCTAGGCATACATTGCTATATACTTCCCTCTAAAAATTGCTTTTGCTGTGTCCCATAAGTTTTGCATTTTCATTTGTTTCAAGGTATTTTTTGATTTCTCTTTTTATTTATTCTTTGATCAAATTGGTTAAGAAATATTTTGTTTAATTTCCATATCTTTATGAATTTTTCAGTTTTCTGTTATTGTTTTCATACTACTGTTTTTGGAAAAATACTTATGATGACTTCAAATTAAAAAAAAGATTTATTTATTTGTCTCTTATTGTTTATGACAATACAGCTTTTCTCCCTTTGCCCACCTCCACCCAGCCCTACTCTCCCCACCCTCAGGCAATCCCCATATCATTCCTGTGCCCATGGGTCATGCATGTATGTCCTTTGGTTAATCCCTTCATCTTCTTTCATCCAGTCCTCCCTTCCCTATGATAGCTGTCATTTTTAAAAAAATATATTTTATTGATTATGCTATTATAGTTGTCTCATTTTTCCCCCTTTCTTCCCCTCCGCCCCCACTCCCCCATTCCCCACCTTTTAGTTTTTGTCAATAGGTCATACACATAAGTTCTTTGGCTTCTACACTTCCCATACTATTCTTAACCTCCCCTGTCTGTTTTCTACCTACCATTTATGCTACTTATTCTCTGCAACTTTTCCCCCTGTCTCCCCCTACCACTCCCCTGTTGATATCCCTCCAGGCCTTATATAAATCCCTTTAACATTTCATATAATAAAGGCTGGGTGTTGATAAACTCCTTGAACTTGACCTTATCTGAGAGCACTTTATCTGCCCTTCCCTTCTAAATGATAGCTTTGCTGGATAGAGTATTCTTGGATGTAGGCCCTTGCCTTTCATGACTTGGAATACTTCTCTCCAGCCCCTTCTTGCCTGCAAGGTCTCTTTTGAGAAATCAGCTGACAGTCTTATGGGAATTCCTTTGTAGGTAACTGTCTCCTTTTCTCTTGCTGCTTCTAGGATTCTCTCCTTATTTTTAATCTTGGGTAATGTAATTATGATGTGCCTTGGTGTGTTCCTCTTTGGGTCCAACTTCTTTGGGATTCTCTGGGCTTCCTGGACTTCCTGAAAGTCTATTTCCTTCAACAGCTTGGGGAGAACTTCATTATTTGTTCAAATAAGTTTTCAATTTCTTGCTCTTCCTCTTCTCCTTCTGGCACCCCTATGACTCGGATGTTGGGACATTTAAAGATATCCTGGAGGTTCCTAAGCCTCTCCTCAGTTTTTTGAACTCTTGTTTCTTCATTCTTTTCTGGTTGGATGTTTTTTTGTTTCTGCTGGTCCACTTTGTTGATGAGTCCCAGTTTCCTTCTCATCCCTTCTCATTTGTTCAAGTAATTGCGACAATTTTTCTTCGAATCCTGTGAGCATCCTGATTACCAGTGCTTTGAACTATGCATCTGATAGGTGGGCTATCTCTCCGTCACTTAGTTGTATTTTTTCTGGAGCTTTGATGTGTTCTTTCATTTAGGCCATTTTTTTTTCTCGGTGTGCCTGTTACTTTAAGGGGCAGATCCTTATGTGTTCACCAGGTCGGGGCAACCCACGTGGTTGTGTTGTGATGCTGTCTGTGGGGGCGGGGCCTGAGAGAACAATGGTGCTTGCTCTGTTCTCCACACTTCCCCAGCTACCCACAAGCAAGTTGGGTCCTTCTGTGCTGGCTCCAGGGTGAGTGGGTGGGCCTGCACAATTCCAAGTCCCTGTGGGTCTCCCCAACGAACTCTCCTGTGAGGCCGGGACTTCCTCCCACTGCTGCCTCAACCCCCACAGGTGTATTCAATTGGTGGTTTGAGGCTTTATTTCCCTGCGTTGGTGGGCCGTGCGGTCTGTTCTGCTCCCCAGCTTTTCCTCCTGGTTTATCTTTATAAGAATGAGGGATCGCCCAGTCCACTGGTCTCAGCCCTGGTTTTGCAGAGTGCGCCTGCCGCATTTTGGCCAGGCGCGCCCGCGGGCCTCTCTGTGCAGCTGGAGCGTTGCCAGTACCGCTCCACAAACTGCGTCTTGCTGAGTGCTCTCCACCCGGCTCTGCCCCGCTTACCGGTCTTCTTTAACTCCTTGGTTGTCAGACTTCCACTCAGTTCAGTTTTCTGTCATATCTGGCTGTTTTTGTTTTTTAAATTGTTGTTTTTCCCCTTTTGGTTGTGCGAGGAGGCACAGTGTATCTACCTATGCCTTCATCTTGGCTGGAAGTCCCCTGATAGCTGTCATTCTGTTCCATGTATCAATTCTTCTGTTTTTATTCTGTTCATTAGATTTCACTTACTAGTGAAATCATATGGTATTTGTCTTTTCTGACTGACTTATTTCACTTAGCATAATATTCTCCACGTTCAACTATGCTGTCGCAAAAGGTAAGAGTTTCTTCTTTTTTATGCTGCATAATACTCCATTGTGTAAATGTGTCACAGCCTTTTTTATCTGCTCATCTACTGGTGGGCACTTAGGCTGTTTTCAGCTCTTGTCTATTGTAAATAATACTATTATGAGCATAAGGGTGCATATATGTTTTTTGTATTGGTGTTTTCAGGATTCCTAGGATGTACTCCCAGAAGTGGAACCACTGGGTCAAAAGGCAGGTCTATTTTTAATTTCTTGAGGATATGCCATCTGTTTTCCATAGTGGCTGTGCTGGTCTGCATTCCCACTAACAGTGCACTAGGGTTCCCTTTTCTCCACATCCTCATCAACACTTATTGTGTGTTGACTTATTGATGAGATGCGAGGTGGTACCTCATTGTGGTTTTAATTTTCATCTCTCTGATGATTAGTGATGTTGAGCATTTTTCATATATCTATGGGATATCTGTATGTCCTCTTTGGAGAAGTGTCTTTTCAGAACCTTTGCCCACCTTTTCATCAGATTGTTTGTCTTCCTGGTGTTTTGTATTAGTTCTTTGTATATTTTGGAGATTGAACCCTTATCAGATGTATCATTGGCAAATATGTTCTCCCATACAGTGGTTTCCCTTTTCATCTTGCTGGTGGTTCCTTTGTTTCCCTTCCTCTAGGAGATGTATTGGTAAAAATATTGCTTTGTGAGATATCTGAGATTTTTATTGTCTATGTTCTATTCTTGGATTTTTATGGTTTTACAACTTACATTTGTCTTTTTTCCATTTGGAGCTTATTCTTGTGTATGGCGTAAGTATGGTGGTCTAGTTTCATGTTTTTGCAAGTACTAGTCCAGTTTTCCCAACACCCATTTATTGAGGAACCTGTCTTTTCTCCATTGTATACTGCTCCCTCCTTTGTCAAATATCAATTTACCATAAAGTCATAGGTTTATTTCTGGTCTCTTTGTTCTGTTCCACTGCTCTATATGCCTGTTCTTCTACCAGTACCAGACTGTTTTGATTACTGTGGACTTATACTTTGATATCAGGTATTGTGATGCCTCCAACGTTGTTCTTCTTTTGCAAGTTTGCTGAGGATATTCAGGGTCTTTTTTGTTCCACACAATTTTTTGGAATTTTCATATTCCAAATATAAAATTTTTTTCTAGATCTGTGAAATATGTTATTGGTATTTTAA
>PVJI01024660.1:0-21650 GCA_004026765.1 Micronycteris hirsuta
CCAGTACCACAGTATCTTGATCATTGTTGCCTTGTAATAAGTTTTAAAGTAAGAAAGTGAGATCTTTATTTTTATTATTTTTTGCCTATCAAGATATTTATTTAAAAGAGAAAAATAAAAAATAAATGAAGGTGATTTTTAAAGTCCAGAAATGCAATGAAGCTTTAATACATACAAACAATTTGGCTTACCTAGGAACAATGAGTGTAGGTGCCACAACAGTCCTCAGCTTGAGAAAATCAGTTTTAAAAGGATTTGAAAATTTTGTCTCCTTCTTCATAGATTAAGTCAACTGATTTTAAATTTGTCCTACATTGTCCCCTGTCTTTTTCCTACTATCCTAGCTACTCAAGGTCCTGGTCAGGATAAGCTGCTCTAGATGGGAAGTTGTGCTACATTCTCTACTTCAAAGTTGGAAGTCCAAGAGTAGTAGGGCAGAGAAGGTAAGTAGTAAACAGCATGAGATTCCTGGAAGCCCCACAGAGGATTGGGATCATTCAGAATAAGAAATTCCCTCTCCAGTTTTCAATTTAGTGGCAAAGGGTTAGAGCCTGGCAGAGCAACAACACCAAATTCTATGCCAAATATCTCTTTTGATCCAAGGCACTGTGACTGGATATGTGCAGTAAATACAGAAAACTTTTTTTCCTTCCTTGAAAGGAAAATACAATCAACAATAAATATAAGAAAAGACAACATTGTTAGCACATTGGAAAAGACAGGAAAGAGGTTTATGGGAGCCTGGACACTATCACAATGCTAGAACCAAGGAATCATGAGCAAAAAGACCAAGAATACAAGTGATAGGAATAAGCAAACCAAGTTGGTGACCACATAGATTTTTTCAGGGCTACCCCACTTACCCTAAGGATCATCATAAGCCCTAAGCAGGCATCCCAATGTAGTCTGAAGCAAACAGTGGGGAGCAAGGAAGGGAGTCCTCTGGATCACTCTCCTTCTCAAGTGTTCCTGATCATCACCCCTTCCAAGAAATCCTTGGGTTCTAAATTAATCCTCTCTATCCAAACCCTTAACTAAACCCTCAATAAACCTATACATGTATGCACACACCTATACCAAACACACAGAAACACATAAATACACACACACAGGTTTCTCCTCTTTCTGCCTTAAGTTTGGTGTCATAAGAGCCAGCTTTCTAGCACTTGCTTTCCTCCATACAAGGGATGTTGTGAGATTGTCTTTCACTGAAAAATACTTGTTAGAGTGGTGGGCTCATGAGAACTTCACTTCAGGAAAACAAAGAATCATAGGGGACTTTGAATTAGAAAAGGAACCTTGATGGAGAAAGAGTCGCCACAGAGAACTTTGTTCTTTTAGTGAAATGATAGAAGTAAAATGAAATAAAACATATGCAAAAAAGTAAAGCAAGAATTATGATTTACAGAGCATTTTCTATTCACCAGGCACTACTTTGCATATGTCACATGTGTTATCTCAATTAATTCTGGTAACCATATCTTCAGTTTGCTGATCATGAAACTGAAGAGAAGAGTGATGAGGTCCCATATATTCTCCTTTACGCTTTTTATGGGAACTATGAGATCAGGTCTGGGAGGCAAAAATCTGGCCTCCTTCAGTTAATCTGTTCTTCTGTGAATAGATCCAGCTGTTGTGCAGTCAGTCTGGGTTTGTAAGGCACAGTCACACAGCAGGGACTTCTCCACTGTTGGGAGAGGCAACTCATCTCCCATCCCTCTATGAAACCTGCATTGGTCACAGACGAGTTGGGTACATTACTAGGAAGTAAAATATGATACTTGGTTTGTTCAGAAGAATGTACATCACATGCAATGTACAAATAGGCTTGTAGAACATACCCTGAACAGTCAGGATAAGATGCCTCACATGGGCTTTCAGCCAAATACCTTTTTTGAGGGTTCTCAGGGCCTCCACTTACTGCCTACAGAATGGTATGGATGAGGAAATAATAAGGGAAAAGTCAACACAGAGAAGGCATCAGCAGGAATTCTTGAGACTCCTCATGTAACCTTCCAGCAACTCTTTGCTTGCACGAGGGACCAACAGAAGTGGGGAAGGAAGGGAAGAGGGCACTCTCCTTTCAGCCTGTCCCAGCAACAAACATGCACCCTGGTGACCTGAGCTTTTCAAGGTCTTCTCACAACTTACCCCAACCCCTCAACTCAAGACTTTCTATATAAGAAAGATAAGAAGAACATACACATCCTGTAAGGGATAATACATTCTTTACAGGATATGTATGTGTTGTAATTATCTTCCTCTCCTGTGTTCTGAGTGACTCAACAATATTCCCTAATAGCAACTGCACTTTTATATGGATTGAGAATCAAATGCTGAAAACACAAAAACAACAGCTACAAAAGAAATCTTATTACAGTTTCTAGTAACTGGCCTGCCAAGAAAGAATCAGGAGCATCAAGGAAGCTAAGTCAAAGACTTAAGAAGTTCCCATTTTTTTTTCCTCAAGAAAAGTTGGAAGGAGACTTCAACCTACCCTTCTGAGAGAGAGAGAGAGAGAGAGAGAGAGAGAAGTAAAAGAAAAAAATGCTCATACAGCAGTGAATTGATAACTGAGGCCTTTCCACAGTGCTGGGTGAAGGGCCTACCTAGAGGTTTGCCAAGAATGCTGAGGTTGACTAGAGAAATCTTCATGGGATTATAGCTGAAATAGCCACTTTAATTAGTGAACTTCCCAAGGTTATTTAATAAATTTGCACCCCTGTCAATAAACTCAATTTTTGGAACTCAGCACTTTGAAGTGAAAAATGTCTGAGGATGTGGACATCACTATCTTGTTTCTAGAATCTTGAGTAGTATGTATTGCACAATTTTTAAAATGCTTTATTCAACTTAATGGAGTTCACCTTCTGCTTTCTGAATTCTTAAAAGTTCCTGTTTTATGAATGGCTAGTGTGAAAATTCAGAGATTCAGCATGAACTCAGGAGCTCATAATATAGAGGCAAAGAGAGCATGCAAACAAGATCTATAGAAATTTGTAATCCACGCTTCAAGGAAAGGAGTGTCTGTGTAGGAAAAAAATGATTCTGCTTTAGAGGGTCAGGGAAAACTAGAGAAGAATGATGAAAATAAATGCCCTTGGGAGGCAATATGAAGAGGCAATTTAGAACAAAAGGATTTCATTCGTGTCCCAAATTTTACATACTTTGCCGTAGTTCATCATTACATATACAATCTTACAAAATTAGTCTTTCCGTTTTACAAGTGAGGAAACAGAGACAAGGAGAGGTGATGTCACTTGTACAAAGTTACAAAACAGTAAACCATGGTTTGGTCAGGCACCTAATTCAGTCTATGAATTAAACTCAAGGTGTGCTTTTGATTGAGGCAGGCAGGCTTTGGTCAGGGTCATCTTGTGAGTTCTGCTCTTAATATGTCAAACTTGACATACATATGGGAGTGAATTTGCTAGAAATATGGATCTGGAATAAGAAGACAATTTGGAGAGAGATTCAGGGGTATGTGCAGATTGGTGACAGTTTTGGTACATGTGAGAATGAGTGAGATTGTCTGGGACAGGTATGTGGTGAAAAAGCATCTGTACAAAGAATCTTGGCGTAATGGAAAGAGTCAGAAGATGGACAGGAATAAAATAGCTAAAACAATAAAAAAGAGAGATAAAACAATGGAAACCAAGAGAGATAAGAGTTTTAAGGAATTAACAGGATAGGTAAATGCTGCCAAAAGTTTACACAGGATTAGAAGAGCCACTGGATTAGGCATTTGGAAGGCTGTCAGAGACCTTAGAGACAGGACTTTCAGTGGAATACTGAGGTAAAAAGATAGATAATAGCTTGGCAAGGAGGAAAGTGGGAATACATGGGATTAAAAAAAAAACAAAAATGGTCAGGAAAGTTGACAATGAAGATAGGGAGAGAGTTAAGCCTTGAGCTTTTAAGGTCAAGGTTAGGATTGTTTTTGCTTTATTTGTTGGTCCATTTCAGGATGGATGATTTTTAAGAAAGTTTGTTTGCAAAAGGCAGGATGTCAGTGAAAAAGAAAAGGTTCTGCGATAAAGTAGAGGCAGAAATTTTGAGAAGGAACAACACCGCAAAGGGAAGAGCGTAGACATTAGCCTTGGAGAGACAGATGATGCAGACAAATCTGAAGTATGCTCAGACCAGGAACAACTCATAGTCTTCCATTATCTCTGTGAAACTAGTATCACAAATCTATGTTGAGAGTGAAGCACCTTATAGGGCAAATGAGATATGGAGCTGCTCAGGAAGATAGGAAACTAGCAGAGAGGTATTTTCAGGAATTAAGAAATGTGGTAGGAGGTTGTCACATATGATCACATGAAAAATAACATACAGTGGCCTGATATCAGTACAGGAGACAGTGAAATGCCAACACAAATAAGTAGGTTACTGTGCACGTCAATATGTGGAACCCCCACAAGACTACTAAATAGTTAGCACATGTTACATTACATCAAATATAAGTATTTCCTGTGGATGAAAACAGGAATGTGCATACTAGGGAAAAAAGGTGTATGGATAATTTTCTCAAGCACTTTCTATATAAAGTGGGTTTGGTTCTGGACTTTCACTTAGCCCAGCCTATGCTGATAGTTTTACATACATGGGCTTTTTATATTTTCCCAGTATAACTTGTTAGATCCACTTTACAAATAAGGAAACGGAGTTAGTTAAGCAACTTGTCAAAAGTCACCAAATAATTTTTTTAAAGATTTTATTTTATTTATTTTCAGAGAGAGGAGAAGGGAGGGAGAAAGAGCAATGTATGGTTGCCTCTCACATGGCCCTCATTGGGGACCTGGCCTGCAACCCAGGCATGTGCCCTGACTGGGAATCGAACCGGGACCCTCTGGTTCCCAGCCCACGCTCAATCCACTGAGCTACACCAGCCGGGCACCAAATAATTTTTGTAAGAACCATAGTTCAAACCCAATTCCATCATGTGATAGAATGCTCCTAAATATTGTATTTTCCTGACAGAAAATTTTCTAACATAAAATTTAACAAAAATTTTTATATATACAAATATTTTCTAGAAACAAACCCTAATTTGATTACTTTCTTGATAAGGTGGATTCATGAGCTGTTCAACCAACACTTATTCATTCATTTGCACACATCCATTCATTCATTCATTCCATAGACATTTCCTTTGGAGCATTGGTAATGAGCCCAGACCTAGGCAAGTTAACAAGGAGTCACATGTAAAGGAAACTGAATTCCTTCTTGAATGTACTTCCACCTAGAAGAAATAGGTACCCAAACAAAGATGCTCATTTTCTGTTGAAGACTGTGTGAGAGCAGACTGTGAGGTATGAGAGGCACTGAGGGTAAGGAGCTGCTCTTCTGGAAAGTCAGAAAAGTTTCAAAGAAAAAGTGTGCAGATCTGAGGCTAGGAGATAAGTCAGTGTTAGAGGGTGCTTCCTGTGGGATGAGGCTCAGGATCATGTACAGCAGAATGTGTAGTACAATGAAGAAACATGAGTGGCTAGAATGAGTTCCCAAATATCAAGAACTTGCCTTCTTCCTGATTTTTTGATATATTAACAAGTCACCTGCATAATTAGTAGTAATATATTTAAATCAACTATATAAAAATAATGTGTTCAAATTTTAAAATATGCAAAATTGCTGTTTTGATCAGTAATTTATGTTTCTGAGATGTTAAAATAACAAATATTCATCTGTATATCATAAATCATGTGTCATTTATTCATGTGAACATCCTGGGCAAGAGCATAGAAGTGAGAGTCTAGATTCATGACCAATTTGAAAGAATAATAGAAACAATAGAGTGTCTTAGGTACTCGTGGATGTTGAACACATGTATTCACATGTGGCATGTGCATGTTATTTCAGAATGGGAGAACCCAAAGATTCCTGGATGAGGGGCCAAATCATCCTGCTACAGGAATAGATGAGTTGCAGTGTGAGTGGTCATTTTAAAGCATCAAAGAACAAGTGTAAACCCAATTGCTATTCATCTTATTTGGATCTCAGGAGGTGACCTGGTTGTACTAAATAAACATAGGTATTTCAGGAAACCTTGTCATCTTAGGCATAGGAAGATGACAGCCATAAGAGGTCTAGGCAAATTTAACCCAGCCTCAACCTGTGTGAATCTGGTCCTTCAGTCCTCTATCGGCTGAAGGAATAGATTGAGTTAGCACAGCAGGCAGCTGGTAGCAAAAAAGAAAGCCACTGAGGTTCAAAGGCAGAATCACTGACCATATCACAGTGGGTCAGCTATCCCATGGGACAGAGAGGGAGGGGGTCCAGCCAGCCAGTGCTGAGAGAACTTGGAGGGGGAAGTTAGAGACACCAACCAGGAGCAATCTATGCTGTTTGAATTCTCAGCTCTGTTGCTGAGGCTGAGGCTTCATTAAGTGATGCCTCTCATTGCCTCCAGACAGAGGGAGGGCCAGCCAACAAGTAATGTTTGTCTTCCATTGGCAGAACAACTTTACTTGAGGCCACTCTGCCTTCCTTAGAAGGCCAGAAGAAGGGCAGACAGATGGAAGGAAGAAAGAAAAGAACCAAAGATGGATAGACATGTGGAAGTACGTGGCTACTGCTTTAAATGTACCACTGTTTAAGTGCCATATACAGTAACCAAGAGCTTATGTTAAATGGTGAGTAAATGAAAAGGTCAGCATGTCCAGAGACCCAATTACCCTCAGCCTAGTACACAGGAAACACTGATTAATCCTCATTAGCTCAGCTTCAGTGGGGCTATATGAGAGCAACTGGCTGCTCTAGCTGTATCTCAGTTGTGTTTTTTGGTCCAAACACGTTGTTTTCTCTAGGCTCAGATTCAGCCTTAAACACTTGTGGTATTGACCCAAGAAAATAGAGACTGTGTCCCAGAGGTAATGAAATCTTCTTTTAAAATCTGTCTTAATTTTCTGTAAAATAAGAATTATCTTGACCATACAGATATTACATGAATATGACACACCACATAATATTTCTCTTTCATATGCTTATTATATACACAGTCTCCTGAATTCAAATGATCTGATTATGAGTAAGAACATGACCATGTCAACATAGCCTAATTAAAATACTTTAAACATGATAAGTAGTATAACTAAATTGCTTATTTCCCTTGTGTTCTATTGGTTTAACAACCTATTATAATAAGTATACAATTGTTAATCTAAGTTGACAACTTGATACTAACATTCTGTCACTTTAAGTTTCAAGGACAGTATTGACAGTTCCAATCTTCCATGGAGATGGAAACTTTGTCTTTTGACCATTTCATCCTTCTATTTTAATATTATTCCCCCTCCCTCATCTCAAATTTCTTTTCCCATATTCCTTATCCACTTAACCTGCTTCCAAGGCCCAATTCTAGTTTCATCTTTCTCAAAACCTATTCTCAGGTGGGGACCAGCTCATTCACACAGATCCACCTCAGGCCTATCATAGGTCAGTATTTCTCTAAGTCTGATACAGAAACCACCTGCAGTTGATGCGTATGGGTGCTTCAAATTCCTGGGCCCCACCAACTGAATCACAATTAATAGTAGTGAGAAATTGAAATGAAGTTTTTAAGTACATTTCCCAGTTAATTTCTAGAACACACACACACATGCACACACACCACTAAGATGAGGTATTTGGCCTCCCAGGACCATAAAAGAAGTTTATAACCCATAAAGACTTAGAGATTTCAGGACAACACTCTAAGAGTTGGTCTTAGGTGGGAGATGTACAAACATACTGGGATAATACAGTTTCTGCTGTATATTTGAACTTCTCAGATCCAGTTCTCCACAAAAGACCAACACAGAAATGAAGAAGTTCAAATGGTGATACCTCATCATACAAAGGCCAAAAAAGGGAGCTCATTTGATGAAAGAGTAGAAAGCAGAAGGGACACTTGAAGGGAGATGTGATAGAAATGATGGGATGAGGGGAGGTTTATACTTGTTGATCTAATTTACTGCAAGTTTTGAACATGTATTAATCAGATGTCCCTGCAGTAGCAGGACTAATGGTAACTGAGCTATCTACAAGTTGTGTATTGAATGACCAGATGTTTAGGCCCTGCTAGTTTCCTGTGTCCCATACATATTAGGCGGAATAAAATAGGAACTCAAATCTGGGGCTTCTTCCAGCCCCAAACTCAAATGCATTCACTTCAGGAGCCTAGAGAAGAAGCCCTGTATCATTTGGAAATAGGATTCTTCATGGGACACAAATAAGTCTACTGTGGCTTAAGCAATTTATTTTACTCAATCAGTAATATATCTGAAAGTAGATGCTACCAAATTTTTAAAGTTGAAGGCTCCTTCTATCACTCTGTTCTACTTTCTTTAGAATATAGCCTCATCCTTATGGTGATTGTACCTCACCTTGTCTTTGCATCCAAGACAAAATGAGGAAAAGGGAAGCAATAAGGAGTAAAGGTGTCACTTCCATCAGAAAACCAAACCTTCACTATGCCCCTAGAAATCTTTTGCTACACACTAGTGAGAGCTGTCTGAAATGGTACCTCCAATTGCAAAGGGATATCATAAATGGAGTTTTTATTTTTAAAATCTGCAAAACCGTCTTCTTGAACAAAATTGGGATGCTATTAGTAAGGAAGAAGAGACATCTGGATGCTGGGTAGGTAACAATCAGTGTGTGTCCCATGCTTATCTGGGGAAGATGATTCTTTTGTTATGTGTATTTGCTTGTCCTTACAATTATGGCTTGAGTAGCAGTGATATCAAACTTCTTTTCTCTTCATATTAGTCCTCATCTTTTTTACATGTTTTTAAGCTTCTTGAGTCTAAGTTTTGGTTCATTCATTCATTAATTCATTAATTTGTTCAGACCAGTGTCAAACATAAGCCACAACCTATGGGCATAATAAAGTGAGGATAACACTTCTACTCTCATGGGGCTTACATTCCAGCAGAGGGATGTATGATGCATTAATAAATCCTCAATTATGTGTGAATATGACAGAACCCCTTCACTACTATCTTCCCTTCTTCCTCATGAGCCATTCCCAAGTTCACACCCACCACTCCCACCACTCAGTAGGCAACTGACTACTTCTCACCACTGAAGAATCACCTTGAATTAACTCAGTTTGTGTTTCATTGAAAGTGCAGGACTCAAAAAGAAATGTCAGCATACATTAAGAATTTATAATATGTGATTGATCAAGGATATAAATAAAGGTGGTATTGAAAATACTCAAAATATGTGAAAATTGAAGCAGAGGATTATATAGAAATCTACTTTTATGAATTCTCAGCAACAGAAGATGAAAAGAGAGATGGGAATAAGGCATAAAGTGTTCAGAGTAATAAAGATATTTCTTAATCACTTCCTATTATGTAACTATTATCTTCACACATATTTCTCAGCCCTTATGTTACCACTCCTCCAGTAGATGAGTAAACCAAAGTTTAGAGAGGTTAAATGAACTCCTAAAGGATAAAAGCCCATACACCAGCCCACTTTCCAATGAGAAGTATTTACAATGAAAAGCAAGTGTTGCATACTCTCTAGGAAAGAGAAACAAGTTGAAGCAGAAGACCTAGAATCAATATGAAGATCTTAATAATGGTAAAACAGTCCATACATAACTTTTATCCACACAAAACCTGCACATGAATGTTTATAGCAGTTGTATTCATAATTGCCAGAAAGTGGTAGCAACTAAGATGTCTGTTTAGTCATGGAAGAATATTAAATGCCTATCACTAAGGGAAAGAAGACAATCTGAAAGAATACATTTTATATGATTCTAACTATATGACATTCTGGAATGGGCAAAACTATAGAGACAGAAAAAAGATGGGTGATAGGGGTTGGGAAGAGGGTTGAATAAGTGGAGCTCAAGGGATTTTTAATGCAGCTAAACTATTCTGTCTGATGCTGTAGTGGTGGATATATGACATTAAGAATTTGTCAAGACCCATAGGATCACAACACCAAGAGTGAACCCTAATGTAATCTATGGACTTTACTTAATACATAGTATAACAACATTAGGTCATTAAATATAACAAACATACCACACTAACACAACATGTTAATAATAGGAGAAACAGGAGAGAGAGTATATAGAAGCTGTGTAATTTTGGTGTACTTTTTCTGAAGACCTTAAACTGCTCAAACTGCTATGAAAAAATAAAGCCTATTTTTATGACATACTTTTTTTTTTACTTTATTGTTGTTCAATTACAGTTGTCTGCATTTTTTCTCCTCCCCTCCCCACCACCCTATCCAAACCTGCCTCCCACCCTTGCTTCCACCTTCCCCCTTGGTTTTATCCATGTGTCCTTTATAGTAGTTCCTGAAAACCCTTCTCCCCATAGTCTCCTCCCCCCTCCCCTCTGGCTATTGTTAGATTGTTCTTAATTTCAATGTCTCTGGTTATATTTTGCTTGCTTTTTTCGTTTGTTGATTGTGTTCCAGTTAAAGGTGAGATCACATGGTATTTGTCCATCACTGCCTGGCTAATTTCATTTAGCATAATGCTCTACAGTTCCATCCATGCTATTGCAAAGGGTATAAGCTCCTTCTTTCTCTCTTATGCATAGAATTCCACTGTGTAAATATACCATAGTTTCTTTATCCACTCATTTGCTGATGGGCACTTATGTTGCTTCTAGAACTTGGCTATTGTTAGTTGTGCTGCTATGAACATTGGGTGCATAGATTCTTTTGGATTGGTGTTTCAGGGCTCTTAGGGTATAATCCCAGCAGTGGAATTGCTGGGTCAAAAGTCAGTTCCATTTTTAGTTTTCTGAAGAAATTCCATATTGTTTTCCACAGTGGCTTCACCAGTCTGCATTCCCACCAACAATGCACTAGTGTTCCCTTTTGCATTAAGGTACCATCCTTGCATCCCTGGCATGAATCCCACTTGGTCATGGTGAATGATCTTTTTAATGTATTGCTGGATGCAGTTTGCCAATATTTTGTTGAGGATTATAGCGTCTATGTTCATCAGTGATATTGGCCTGAAGTTTTCTTTCTTTATTGTGTCTTTCTCTGGTTTTGGGATTAGGATGATGCTGGCTTCATAAAAAGATTTTGGGAGTCTTCCATCATTTTGGATTTTTGGGAATAGTCTGTGAAGGATAGGGGTTAGCTCTTCCTTAAATGCTTTGTAGAATTCTCCTGTGAGATCACCTGGTCCAGGGCTTTTGTGTGTCTGGAGTTTTTTGATTACTGCTTCAATTTCATCTTCTGTTATTGGTCAGTTCAGGTAAAGCTTATTTTTTAAAAGTCTCTGGCATTAGTTTTTCTTTGAAAGAAAACCAAGGAGTTTCAGATGCTCACAGTGGACCTGGTAGAGGCAGGGACTTCATAGGGTAGAGAGGAATGTTTCATGGAGACCCATCTATTCAGTCATGCATGTGACCCTGGCCACACAGGTTTAGGAGTATGGCCTATTACTATTTATTCAAGAGATGCCATATGTTACATGCAAAATCTGGAGACAGGCTCTCCTCTGTGCTCTGAGAGTGATCTGACTAATACATGACTGGAAATTTTCAAGGAGACGTGATTCTGTAGAGCTGAGGCCCCATCATCTGTGAAAACAAGAAGCACTGGCCTCATAGAATGTAACATTTAGAGTGAGGTGACTCATGCTCATGTCCGAGAGTCTTCAGATGACTCAAGTCTTTAGGTCATAATGTGGTATGCAGGCTGGTTGGTTGAGAAGTCCTCATGAGGGCTCCCACACCACTGAGGACTCTAGGGGAGGAGGGCAAGAGGAAAGGCTGACTGAGCTGGTCTGAAAACATTCAGAAATGCTAAACTTTTGATCTGTTGTCTAAAAGGCATGCCAAAAATGTAATGTGTGGTCACCACTTTAACCTCTAAATATAGATCTTCTCTGGAGACATTCAAAAGAATACTAGCTAACACACTAGAGGCTGAACATATAACACTTCAATGAACTCACAAGGGAAGCATGACTGATAGCCTAATCTTACAGGTGAGAGATCTGAACTTCCGTAGGTGAAGGGACAGGCCTAAAATACCCAGCCAGAACATGCTGGGTTTGCCCATGTCAAAGCTGGAGGGATGAATCATTAGGTATATTGCTTTCCACATTAGTAACCCAGGATGGCCAGTGATTCCTTTAGTCTACTCTGGGAGTATTTAGTGGTCAAAAGAAACAGTCTGAATGCTTTTATATCTTGAGGCATCAGTTAGACCTACTCTGCCCTCTTCATTCCATATTAGTTTTCTGGTTTCAGTCTTAGAACGGAAACATCCATTCTTTCTCTTGGCTTTTAGGACTATTGTCATAACAGGTTCCCTCTGCACAGAATTTAGGGATAGGAGATTGGATCCAGAAACCAGAAGCCCTACCTGACTACCTGGCAGCCTATGTTAATAGTCATCCTTATTATTCACGAAGGGCTTCTTGAGTGCCAGGTTCTACACAAAACATTTTTATTTAACCATATCCTTATGAATAAGATGCCAATATCACCCTCAGTTTGTAGATGAGGACAGTGGGGCTTGGAGAGTTTAATTGACTTCCATAGAGGCAGAAAGCAAGGCAGCACTGAGATATCATCTGCATTCTTCAAGCCCTAGCATGTTGTGATAATGTGGTGACTACTCAGCATAAGTAGACCAGAGAGGAATGTGGGTCCTTCATATTACACACTGTCTGTGGTCTTTAGATGACATTTAAAAACCAAACATGTTTCTGTTATGTCTATTTTCTCCTAATGTTTTCCCCAATGGGAACTTGAGACTTTTCCACTGGAGATTACTGGTTTATAGTCCCCAGGAGCCAAGTAGAATGCCGCGAATGAGAATGTCACTGTGCTGAATATCTTTGGTTCTCTCGCAACCACAGATCGTAGTATGTACAAAATAGATATACAAACTTCCTGCATATTTTTCCCTTCCATTCTAGGCATGCTTCTTACACCACAGAAGTATATATATGTATATATATATAAATGAGGCTATTAAAATGGGGGTTCACCCTCACCGCAATAGAATATAACCTTCAAACTTAGTCCACAATATGGTAAGCTTATCATTTTTCTGCTCATGGACACCACAAAGCTCTGGGGAATAGGAGCAGCCCTGAAGGTCCTAAGAAGAAGGTCTTAAGTTCTTTTTTGAGAATTGCTTCAGCTTTTAAAAGTAAAAGAATGAATTAACAATCTCTGTCTGGGTTCTAGAAATAATATTGATTTTTAAAAACATTTTTAAACATGAAAATCTAGGAATCTTATAATTAACATCTGTGAAAGCCTATATGAGGCAATTATTTTTGATATGGATAAAGACTACATAAGAGATCCCTGGTGAAGATGGCAGTGTAGGTAAATGCTGTGCCTGTCTCCCCCCACAACCACAGTAAAATCACAACTAAACTACAGAACGACCATCATTGATAGCTGCCTGAAGATTAATTGAACATAAGTCCTGTAACTAAGGATAAATAAAAGAAGCCAGTGGCTGGTAGGAGGTGCAGAGATGCAGAACAGTTAGGCCCCATACATATGTGTGGCAGTTATGAAATGGAAGGGGTATCTCAGCTGTCCAGAATTCCAGTTCTAGCAAGAGAAGTCTCCATTACTTCTGACTGTGAAAACCAAAACCAGCAGTGATTGCGGATGAGAAAGTCAGGTGGCTGATGGAGACTCATGTGGTTCCTTTTAAAGGGTCCACACATGGACTTATTCACTGATGGACTCACTCCCTCTGAGTTCTAGCACTGGGGCAGCAGATTGAAAACCAGCAGGGACATACGGAGAGGAACCAAATTGTCCGGCTTCAGGGTGAGGGTTGGAGGGGTAGCATTTTCTCAAACACAAGTGTTGGTGGGTGCCATTATTTGTTTGTTGAGCCCTCCCTTAACCCAGGATGCAGGCACTGGCAGGGTCCAAGTCTAAATCTCCATCAGCCTAGTTAACAGACTTTGTCCTGCCTGGATAATTTCCTGAGATCAACTAACCTAGCTTGCAGGCCCACTCCAGCCATGTCCAGGGGCTTTTCCATACAAACAGCTTACTTTAGTTTTCACTGTGGACTTCTGTAAAATCTCTCAAAAGTTCACAAAACCCAAGCAAGGATTTTTGGACCTCTGCATGCCCTGTACCTCTTACTAAGTGGCCCCAAGCTCAGCACTAGGGTACCTGGCCCCAGTTTGCAGTTTACCCTCTCCCAGGTGCCTCTAAGCCCAGCACAAGTAGTAACTGTAGGGTAAACAGAGTCAGTCTGGCTGCCTCACCCAGATGTGTGGGGAACTAAGACAAGCTGTGTTCTCATAACCTTGAGACTGGGCCCAATAAAGTGTTACCATAGCCTTGAGTGGGCCCGCATGCATAGAATGAAGCTCTGTTGTATAATACTTTGGCACCCTGCCAGCTTTGTGTGCATGTAGTATATAACGGAGTTGGGACTTCCTGCTGGGGGACAGGCAACATGCAGTGCCATGCAGGGACATGCAGTGGGACATACAGTGAGACATGCAGCACCATGTGGGGACATGTGGCTTGCAGCATGCATGGATCTCTCGCCCTTGAATAAAGGCATGTCAGATATCCCCAAGGCTCCACATATTTTCTTCTGTCTGCCAGAATCCAGAGTGGACCTATCTGGCTTTGAACAGTCCCAACATAACTGGTGTGGTTGGCAGGATTCGTCACAGAATGGTATGGAGCTGGAGCCCCCAGAGAGGGCCTTGGTGGAGTGGCCGGTCACTGGCAGGTAATATTCAGTGGCCAGGTTCCTTCTGGCTTGGCCTTTCTCCCAGGACTGGCCCAATGTTAGTGGTGCACCAAACATGATAAAGAAGCTTTTGAGGGTGGTTGGGGAGACTCTAGGAAAGCCCAGCACCTATGAGGCTGTGGGAGCCATGGGCTGGGTGTTTCTTTCAGCTTTGTGATGGAGACCGCACTTCATGATACAGCAAAATTAAGTGAACTCCAAGGAAGAAAGGAAGCCTGGAAGGCTGAAGAAGAGGAGACTGAGCTTTGCAACAGAGCAAAGTTCCAGGAGCCCTGAGAGGGAGCACCCTGGCAAAAAAGGTCAGAACAGTGGAGCTGTGACAACCACCCTCCCCAATTGCAGTGAGTGATTCAGATGAAAAAGTGGAGGGAAATGGAGCTGAATATCTTGTAGGCCACTCAGTTGTGGTGCAGAAAATGAAATCGCGGCAACGTATGGCACCTGAGGGGAGTCTGAATCTGGGCAGCCTGAGACTCCCTTCCCCTCCTCTACCCCACACTTTATTTTTGGAATAAAGTTGTGTGATGCTGCTGCTAGCCAGCCTGGTGCAGCTGTACAATGCAGCAGGCCAGCTTGCTGTGCCCACCATGTTGGGCAGCATGGGGATCACGTTCCTAGTGTCTGAAGTGCTGCCAGTCTCTGTGAGTGAATGCGAGGCGCTGGCTCTGACCCTGTGCACTCTAGCACCCAGCTGCCTGGCTGTGCTGCTCACTTTGCCCATGGCCTTGCTGGTGGGGCAGCTGTTGGAGCTGGTGGCATGACCCAGGTGGCTGCAAGAGAGCATGCTGGAGCTGGCATGAGGCAGCAAAGCAGGTTCTAGAAAGCACGCTGATAGGGAAGGATGAGATGGTGTAGCTGCCACAGAAGAGGTGACAGCAGCAGAGTGGTCCAAGAGGATGAAGCAGCAAAAGGGAGGGACAATGTCATAAGTTCCCCCTGTCTCACTGTTAAAAAGCGACCCCATGTAGTTGTGAGCTGAACAACATTTCCTGTGGCTCCAGAAAAACAAGGTGATGGGAAAAAAATCAGGGGTGTACCCCCAAAAGGCCTGTCCAGTGTGTCTAAAGGACCATATGGTTGTGCCAACCTCCTGAGAAGAGGGAGGAAATATCTTTTGAAAATTTAAATAGGGGAAAGGTCCAAGAAACACATCTACAGAGGATGGGCAGGGACTGGAAGAGCTACTGCCCCCCCACCCCGTGAGTGTACTGTTTAGGTCTCCCCCATTCCTGATGTATCCTGGACCACATTTGGGGGCCTATTGGAGCTCTTTGTGGGGATATGCTGAGCATTCCCTCTGTCCAGATGCTATCCACATGAAGGGTGATGGCAGTTAAACAGACACAATCTGGCTTAATACTAGAGGAGGTCAGAGTAGCCCGTGGGCAGAACTGCACACGGTGTGGCTCATGGCTGCCAATGAAACACTACCGACTGTTTGTACAGGTAGTTGGACATTGAGCTAATATTATGGATCTCTACATGGCATGCAAATAAATGGATGGTTATACATAGGCCTTTAGAGGGACATGCTTTGTGGCAAGACCCTGTGAGCTACAGCTGCCATCCCTATACTGGGGGACTGGATAAAACACTTATGGACTGCCCTCTGGACTCTAAATGAGAGGAGCTGGAGAGGAGGGCACAGGTCCAGTGGAAGTGCTATTCCACCAGACTGCTGCTCCACTTCAACTGCAAGTACAGGCTAAGGATAATTTGCTGAAACCAGGCATGGGAAAACAGGGAAATATTCTCTTGCCTGTATCTGAGGGCCTGGAGTGAGGGCAAACAGCTACTTGGATGTAGCCTTGGGAAATAAAAGCCCCTCACATCTGTTGGGTGGCTTTTGTTGCCATTTGGGGATAAGGGGTGGAGAGAAACTTGCAAATAGTGCCCTGGTTGATTGGGGCATGGCCCCCAGTCTTAAAGGTAACATACCCAGGGCCAGCAAACCACAAAATGCTTCTTTGTGGCATCTTTGTGATATCCTTATGGCCCCATATGAGTTCTCCACTGTGGTTGCAAGTAGATGCTGAACCCCCAGTTGAGTTGTGCAAGATTGGTCTTTTTGCCCAGGAAGGCCCCTTCTGCCAGCCACCATTTTGTCAACAGACCAGAAACTTGCTTGTATATTTCCTAAGAGCAGTGATTGGCCATTGCTGGTGCCTATAACTGCTTTGTCACTTTGCCCTTGGGGTGCAAAGTGACACTTGTGAACAGTGTACATTCTTTGTGGAACGCAACCTGGACCAGCATCTGCACTGTGGTGAAGCAGAGGTGTGATTGGCCCCAGCCCTTGGTTGGCTAGTCCATGTGGGTGGCATAGTGCTGGCTCATGCCTGGGACCGTGGGGTTAGCTGGGCAAGCCCCTGTCTGTGTTAAAAACCTCAAGGACAAGCCCAGGTGGGCTGGACTCCTATGTGTCTGTATCAAACTTGGACTCTAAAGCATTTCTGGGAAGCATGGAATGATGCATGGGCTGTAGTTCCCACTGGAGCCCTCTAGGTGTGTGGCACACATGGGTGGCTTTATCTGCCCATAAATTGGACGGGCCATGTACCTAGGGGTATCCTTATTGCCTATGTTTTGCCTGTGTGCTGTTGCGGATTGTACTGCTGCTGTGGCATCTGGGCGCAGGGCTCTGCCCCCCTCCCAAGGGACCCTTGCCTTCCGCCAAGGGACATTTGCAGAAGACACCCTCACCTGGATTGTATGGTGAGGAACCCAGAAGGGGTGGTTTGTAGGGCAAATGGAGTCAGTCTGGCTGCCTCACTCAAATGTCTGGGGAACTAATATAAACTATGTTCTCATAGCCTTGAGACTGGGCCCAATAAACTGTTACCATAGCTTTGAGTGGGCCCACATGCATAGAATGAAGCTCTGCTGTATATTTTGGCACCCTGCCAACTTTGTGTGCATGTAGTATATAAGGGAGTCGAGACTTCCCACTGAGGGACAGGTGCCATCCAGTGCCATGCATGGACAAGCAGTGAGACATGCAGCACCATTCAGGGACATGCAGTATGCAGTGTGCATGAATCACCCACCCTTGAATAAAGACATGTCAGACATCTCCACAGCTCCACGTATTTTCTTCAGTCTTCCAGAATCCAGAGTGGACCTGTCCGACTTTGGGCAGTCCTAATAGAGTAACCATCATACAGATAACTTTGTAGATTACACCAGGTGTCCCTGGGCCAGACACACATAGAAGCTGACATTGGCCAGTTCCAGAGCCTCCCCTCCAAGAGGCCCCAGAAACAATACACATGTTGGCCAGGTTCAGATAACACCAAAGCACCACCCAACTGTCTCCACAAACAGATACCCAAAGGACATATTCGGCAGGAACAAGAGCCCTGCTGAAGCAAATTTTGCTCTGTGGGACCAGCCCCTGCATAATAGCTCCTCTACTGTAGTCACAGCCATTCCTCATAGCCAATAAACCTGAGAGTCAATTCCTGTCATAGATGTGCCAACAGCAACCAAGGCTCACTTACAAGAAGACACACACAACCCACACAAGAGACACAACTGAAGCAACAGCTCAGGTGACCAGGAAGACTACATCACCATTTCCTATGGGTCTCGTAGGGAACCTACTATATAAAACCACTCCACCAAGACTGGGAGACATAGCAGATCTACCTAATAGATAGAAACAAACACAAGCAGTCAACCAAAATGAGATGACAAACAAATAATAACTAAAGTTTCAAATAATAACTAAAAAAAAAAAAAAAAAAAAAAAAAAAAAAAAAAAAAAAAAAAAAAAAAAAAAAAAAAAAAAAAAAAAAAAAAAAAAAAAAAAAAAAAAAAAAAAAAAAAAAAAAAAAAAAAAAAAAAAAAAAAAAGGACAAAAATCCAGAAAAAAGAACTAAAGAAAATGAAGAAAAGCAATCTACCAGATCCAGAGACGAAAACACTGAATATAAAAATGCTCAGTGAACTTAAGGAAGAGTAAATAAACTCAGTAAAACTTCAACAAAGAGATAGAAAACATAAAAATGGAGATAGAAAACAAAACAAAACAAAAAGAACCAGTCATAAATAAAAAATATAATAATTGAAGAATAGAGGGAATGAATAATACATTAGATGAAGCAGAGATTGAATCAACAGTTTTATTGGAAGACAAGCTCATAGAAAATATTCAATCAGAACAGTAAAAAGAAAAAACTTAAATAATGAGGATGGTTTAAGGGGCCTCTGAGACAACATAAAGAGTAACATTTGCACTGTAGTGTACCAGAAGGAGAAAAGAGAGAGAAAGGAATTGAAAACCTATGTGAAGGGTCAATATGATAACATAGGCAGACATGGCTCACCTCTTCGCACAACCACATCAAAATTACAACTGAAATATAGAACAACCATCACTCAGGAATGTCAGAAATTGAGTTGAATGGAAGTCTGTCAACTACCAAATTAAAGAAACCATATCCATTCACACTGGTAGGAGGGGCATGGAAGTGGAATGGGCTGGCCCCACACCCATGTGGATAAATATTTGGGAGGGATATCTCTGGAGCGAGGAGTCCCAGATTCACACCAGTCCCCCCACTCTAGGATTCCAGTGCCAGGAAGATAAATCCCCACAACTTCTGGCTGTGAAAACCAGCAGAGACTGAGTTGGTGGAGAAGGCTGCTAGAGCCCTAAGCAGTTCCTCTTGAGAAACCCACACATTGACTCACCTACTCAGACTTGCTCCCTCTGAGTTGTAGCACTGGGGTGGCAACTTGAAGGGCACCAGCGGTATACAGGGAGAGAATGAAGTATCTGGCATCAAGGCAAGCAGAGGCCATTGTTCATTTTCTGAACCCTCCCCCCACACAGAGCCTGTAGGCTGGTGCTTTGTCTGAGATTCCATCAACCTGACTAATACTGTGTGACCCACCTTGAAGTTCCACAGAGGCTCTACCCCACCCAATTTATGGGCCCACTCAAGCTGCTTTTCCATAAGAATAGCTGGTCTTGGCTCCTAAATCCTATCAAACAAGCAACAGCTGGCTTCAGTGAGCCCTAGTGGCAGCCAGATTAGAATCACAGCTTGGCTTCACCTGGGAATCTCCAAGCCCAGCACATGTAGCAGGGATCTCAGATTGCTTTACAGCTCAGGCATGGTACCCCAGGCAAAACACAAGTGGGGACTGACCTTGGCCTACACCACCTGGGAAACCTCAAGGACAGCATACCCAGTGAACAGCTACAGACTATGTTGGAGAACCACCACCCTACCCCTGCACAGTTGATCCTCCATAGAGGGTGGAGGTTGTGGTCAGTGGTCACAGCCAGTCCTTGCAGCTGGCCTGGGTTCAGCCCTCCCATTTATCTGCCAACAGCAACCAAAGCTCAACTACAAAAGGAGGGTGTACTCAGCCCACACAAAGGGCAAACTTCAAATACCCAGCTTGGGTGATAGGGGAGGATGTGCCACTGGCCCCTACACAACACCTACTACATTAGGCCACACTACCAAGACATGGAGTCAAAGCAGCTCTACCTAATACATAGAAACAAACACAGGGAGCCTGCCAAAATGAGTAGACAGAGAAACATGGCCCAACTGAAAGAACATATCAAAACTCCAGAAAACGAGCTAAACAAAAATGGAGATACACACTCTATCAAATGCAGAATTCCAAACACTGTTTGTAAGGATGCTTAAGGAAATTAGGGAGGACCTCAATGGTATAAAAAAGACCCAGTAAGAAATGAAGGATATACTAATTGAAATAATGAACAATTTACAGGGAAACAAGAGTGGAGTGGATGGAGCCAAGAATCAAATCAATGATTTGGAACATAAGGAAGCAAACAAACAAACAAACAAACAACAACAAAAAAAAAATAAACAACCACACAGAGCAAGAAAAAAGAATTAAAAAAATTAGGATAGTATAAACAGCCTCTGGGACAACTTTAAGAGGTCCAACATTTGCCTTATACAGGTGCCAGAAGGGGAGGAGAAAGAAGAAGAAACTGGAAATCTATCTGAAAAAATAGTGAAAGAAAACTTCCTTAATCTGGTGAAAGAACTAGACATGCAAGTTCAGGAAGCATAGAGAGTCCCAATTATGATGGATGCAAACAGGCCCACTCCAATACACATCATTATTAAAAGGCCAAAGGTTAATGATAAAGAGAAATTCTTAAAAGCACAAGAACAATGTTACCAGAAGGTTGCCAGATGAGAGGGGGGAGGGGAAGAATGGGTGAAGAGGTGAGAGGATCAAGAAGTACAATAGGTAATTATAGACTAGACATGGGGATATAAAGTACACTATAGGAAATGGTGTAGCCAAATAACTTATATTCATGTCCCATGGACATTAACAATGGTGGGGGGATTGTCTGAGGGAGTAAGGGGACCTGGGTGCAAGGGGATAAGAGGGAAAATGAGGACAATTATAATAGCATGATCAATAAAATATAATTAAAAAATAAATAAAATATTAAAAAAGTAAAAGAAAATCTATGTGAAAAATTATGACAGAAAACTTTCCTAGTTTGGTGAAGGAAATAGACACACAGAGTCCCAAAGGATATGAATCCAATGAGGCCCACACCAAGACACATTATAGTTAAAATGCCAAAGGTTTAAAGTAAAAAGAGAATCTTAAAAGCAGCAAGAAAAAATCAAGTCACCTACAAGGGAGCTCCTATAGACTACCAGCTGATTCCTCAATAGAAACTTTTCAGGCCACAAGAGATTAGCACAAAGTATTCAAAGTGATGAAAAGCAAGGAACTACAACCAAAATTACTCCATCCAGCCAAGTTGTCGTTTAGAATAAAAGGACATACAAAGAACTTCCCAAACCAACAAATAAATAAATAAATAGCAAAAAGAGTTCATTGTTATCAAACCAGTATTATAAAAATATCAGTCTCCTTGAAGAAGAAGAAGAAGAAGA
>PVJI01024661.1:0-21565 GCA_004026765.1 Micronycteris hirsuta
ACTGTTTCAGTGACTCACCCCTGGTAAAGCTCTCTTGGATTGCATGGCCCAGTGAGGTCTGCTATAAAGTGGTTAGAAAACTTACTCTTCTGAGAGTTAGAGAAATGAAGAATACATTTTTAATGCCCCTTCTCCCTAGTCTTTTTCTTTTACCTCAGCCTGAAGCAGAGTTGGACCCAGAAGGAGGGCGAGTGGTGTTTAATGCTCGGTGCTTTTGTCTGCAGGAAGCAGAGTGAATACGTTATTTTCTAAACCTCGTGCTCTGTGACCCTCGGGGCAGAGGTCTTCTTTCTGAACCAGCTATATGAAGGGAAAATTGATTGTTAAACTAGCTTCATAACTGCCAATCCACGCGCAGGGCTTTGATTTCTCATCAGCTAGGGACAGTTCAGACCATCCTGGCCCAGCCCACTCCTGCTTTTCTTTGGTCTGTCAGGCTGGTGGGGCCTGTGTTGGCTTCAGGCGAAGGAGCCCCGGGAAGGTGAGGAGGGTGCAGGGATCAAAGGCGCTGTTAGGGAAAGGGAGGAGAGCGCCAACTCCACTGGTGCTCGTTCTGGATAATTTATTCTGCAGTTGAAAGAGCCTTCTGGGCACCCGTGTATCCCAAGGAACCAGGAAGAGGCTTGTTCAGAAAGAAGCCCTTTAAACTGCTGAACTTGACTGCTAGCGAGGCACCCAGTCTGGCTGATCCACGCACAGCGTTTTCTCTCTCCCTTCCTCCCTGTATTCCATTCGTTCCTTCCTCCATTTGTTCACCCATCATTTATTGAACACAGAACATGTGCCAAGCACTGTTCTTGGCCAACAGCTGTGCCAGGCTGTGAAAAATTTCAGTCACAGGTCAGATCACACAGTGGGAATCACGCCTCAAAGCAAGATTCAGCCTTAACTCTGAGGATCTGGGAACAGGGTCCCGCTGGAGCATTTGGCATGGTTCTGGAGTCACAGCAGTAGCTGACATTCATAGTGGCAGCTAACTGTAACCACATCCTACCTGATTTGTGCCAGGCCCTGTTCTGAGCACGTTCTGTCACACACCTAATCTTCACAGTAGTCCAATGGCGTGTGGGCACTGTTATCCCATTTTACAGATGAGAAAACCTAGAGAGAAATTGGGTAGCTTGTCCAACTGAGGTCACCAGGGAGCAAGTGGCCAGAGTCAGACCCAGGCAGCCTGTGCCAACTCACGTCGAGTGTGTGTACGGCCTTGACATTGGAGGGTGGGACGAGGGGAGTTTCTCCTGTCACACTGTGTATCTAATGGGCTTTGGTCGTGTTTGGTTAGGAAGGGTGGGGACACATTTAAGGATATGTTTTCAACAGCCGCTCACGCTCCCAGAAAGGGCGACGTTGACTGTGGTCCGCATTTGCGGCCGGGCAGGCGTGAGGTTTGCCTGCGAAGGCTCCGGCAGCCCTCGCCAAGGTAGATTAATCCTGCATCTGTGTTAGCTTTGGCTTGATCCCATGGATTTGCAGCAGCTGTTGAGAAATAAAAACTTAGACCCCCAGTCAAGTGCAAGGCCCAGTCCTCAGAAAGGAGAGGCAGATTCCACGTCAGACTCAGGAGCTGGGGCTTCTCGGAAATTGCCAGGTTGCATTTCCCTGTGGCATCTGTGGGTGCTGACTAATCCCTCCAGAGTTTCAGAGCAGCTCGGCTGTAGAGTTTGCATTTTTGCAGTCCACCAGTTCCCCGTCCTGTGCCTTTTGACCTTCGCCTCGTTGTTTCGTGGGTCTCTGTAAAAGCGTTTCTGACCAGCATTCCTAGGACGATGGAGCTTCCACCGCAGCCGCGGAGTCATTGACCAGAACCGGCCGCCAGGCTGAGGGGTGGGAGCTTTTACAGAACTCAAGAGCCCATTTTGTCATCCTTTTTGATTTTTGCCAAGTTGAGCTCTAATATCGTCTTTCTTTTTTTTCCATTTCATCTTTGTTGCCTTGCTTCTGAATTCAGCGTACTGATCATAAACACTTAGATTTCTAGGCTTTGGGATTTTGCTGTGACCTATTCTATTACAGTCACCTGGGCTCTGGTTCAGCAAGTCCAGCGTGTCGTCAAAATGAACTTCGGATGGACTTTTTTGCCAGGACAGTCGCTGAAGGTGGAGCAGGGGCTGGACAGGAAAGTCATTCAGTCATTCCCAACCAGGCAGCGCCCGTAAGGGGTGACCCTCAAAGTGTCTGTTCGTCCCCCGAGGCCCCACGGGATGTGAGCTCTGGCTCCCGCTCCAGTCTCCTGGTTCCAAGGCTGCGGGGATAGGGACCGCCCGACGCGGCCCCTCCGCCTCCTGCGCTCTTTCCTGGTGGACTGGACCGCGTTTCCGCAGCAGTCATCCGAGCCAGGAGGTGAAGAAACGAAGCGGGAACCCTATCAGAATCCCATGTGGTATCAGAGCTCTCGTAAGTCGGGAGAAGAGTAAAACTCAGAGGGTCAGCTTTTTAAAAAAAATTCCAGATGCCGCTTTAAAATCTGGAACTCCAAAATGGGAGGTGGGAGGGAGAAGGAAAGAAAGAAGAAAAAGGCGAACAGTCTGCATAAAAACTGGCCAAAAAAATGTATGTGCTTTGCTTATGGCGAAAATACCACTTTTTACAGAAGGAAATTCCCGTTTTTGGAGTTTTATGTATAGCCTACTAACTCTATGCAGTTGATGGATTAACTTTAAAATAGAGTTGACAGGAAAATGTTTTTTTGAAGAGGATGCTGACAAGAAAAGAGGAAAATAAGCATAAATTTGATTCAAATATTAATAATGGGCCCCATGTGTATATGCTCTACCTTTCAGAGCGTCTCCGCACACATCACCTCATTTACGTTGCACATGCGCCCTGTGATGTGGGTATTGCTGTGCTAGGTGAGAAGGTGTGACCTGCCCGAGGTCTGGTGCCCTGTCACCTTCTGACATCTGAGAAGATGTCAGGACTGGGATGGAAACCCAAGCCACCTAAATTCTGTTTCCTTCCTATACTGCCATGCTTCCTTCCAAGGAGGAACTTTAAGATAATCAGGAGGGCACTTATGCTCTTGACTGATTTAACTGCTCTACTATTGTACCAAGGGAAAACAAGAACTCATTTCCTGGGGCCCTTAAAAGTAAGCACGTTTAGCGCCCAGGCCTGGGTGGTTCTGATCTTCCCCATGCTAATGGTAGACGGAGGTAGAGACAGCAGGGGGCGCTCAGCTCTGGGTGAGTTTAGAACACGGCCGTGCAGCACAGTAAGATTTTGATCTCCCACTCTGCGCTATGGTATCGTCTTAGAGTGTAGACAAATGCTGATTTTTACTAGAGGAATCTTCGCAACAGAAATAAAGATGGGGCAGTAGCGTAGCTCTCTCGGTTGAACCAAGATCAAGCTATGCACTAAAATGATCTCTTGAGACAACGGGGTCTTTAACCGGGGTCCACACAGGGATGGGATCAGACAGGCTCACTACCCGGCTTCAGGGGATTCCTGAACGCGGCGAAATCGCACGGGAACTTTGTTGCGCATGCGTGTTTTTCTCTGGGGAAAGGATCTGTAGCTTTTATCCTCCAAAGTGTCTGTGACCCCAGACTGGTTATGAAACCACTCTTTTTACAACAGGCCTTTTTGAAAACCTTTAGTGGGCTTCACGTGTTTCTCACACAGAGATGAGTGTTGGAGGTCATTTCTTTAAATTCCAGTCAGCGTAAGAAAACCCTCATCAGAGCGGGCCTGTGCGACTTCTCCCGCATAAAGCTCACTTTCTGATTTGTGTATGGGAACTGACGTGGTTGGAACGGTCATTCCTATGCCTTGTACTGTCCAGAGCAGAGTGACTGTGATGCCACAGCCTGAGAGAGAGAGTCCCATGCAAATCTGCAGGTCACTGGTGAATGACCTTCCGTCGTTCCTAATCCCATCTGTACAGAGTTAGACGTGATGTGTTAGTCTACAGGAGGATCAACTTTTCGGTGTCGGGTGTAAGTCTAGACGTGTAATTATTTTTCTTCCCTAAGCCAATGGACCTTTACTTGGAAACACAACATTCACTAACTATCGATAGGACATAATCAAGACCTCCTGTCTTTCCCGTGGGAAGAAAAGGGAGGACCCCTGGGAGGGGAGGGAAGATAAGGGTGGTGAGTGCTACAGCGCCTTCGCTCTCCAAGCGGGATACTGAGAGAAAAGAAGTATCTGTGGTGACTCGGGGTGGAGCAGGGGCATGTGTTAGGGTCCTTCTGCCTACACAAGGGACCCAGAAAAAAATAAAGTCTTCCTTGTCTGTCAGTGGGGGCGTCTTAAGGGGACTAGACTAGTGCCCTCGGGCTGTCCCAAGCGGGCCTGCCTTCAGGGCGTTCTCTGCGAGGTTAGCCAGGGGAAAGGTCCTGGCTCCTGCTGAGTGGCCAAGCATCTAGGGACCAGGTTGCGCAGGTTCTGAAACCCACCATTAAAAAAAATATCTAGCCCGTCTGGTGTAGCTCAGTGGATTGAGCGCGGGCTGGGAACCAGAGGGTCCCGGTTCGATTCCCAGTTGGGGCACATGCCTGGGTTGCGGGCCGGGTCCCCAGTGAGGACCATGTGAGAGGCAACCATACATTGCTCTTTCTCCCTTCCTTCTCCTCTCTCTAAAAATACATAAATAAAATTTAAAAAAAAATAGACTTATTAAAAAAAATAAAAAAAAATAGCTAAGAGCCAATTGTATGCTTACATTTCAAGTATAGTATGGATGTCTACATTCAGACTGCTCTAGGTAATCATGTTGCATCTGCCTTCTTCATATTTAAGGCTCGCAGGCTGCCATTGACTTTAGCTACCCACAGAGAGTCTTGTTGCAAGGTTGTAGGAGCCCCAAGTGCCAGGGAAGATGTGACTGTAGTGAGCCCTTACTACACATGACCAGGGAAGAATTCATGAAGGAAGGGTGGGTTCACCTCGGAGTGACTACTAGAAATAACCATAAAGGAACCGTCCATTCCTAGTAAAACTTTTCGCCACAAAGTTATGGAAGGCTATTTTCTTATTGTGATACAATCTGCCATCTTAACCATTTCTGAGCGTACACAGTTCAGTGGTACTAAATACTTTCACGTTGTTGAGCAACCGTCCATCCCCGTAATTCATTCATCTTGTAAAAGGGAAACTCTGCACCTATGGAACAGTAAGTCCTCACTCCCCCACCCCTGCCCCGGCAACCGCCCTGACAGTTTGTCTTTAGACCGCCCTACGCAGCTCCTGCAAGTAGGGACACGTAGTGTCTGTCTTTTTGTGACCAGCTTCTTTCACTCGGCATAATGTCCTCAGCAGTCACCCGTGTTGTAGCATACTGCAGAATTTCCTTCCTTTCTAAGGCTGAATAATATTCAAGGCTATTTTGTTTACCTTGTTAAAGACTACTTATCTGAAACCAGTGGCTAATATTACACACAGTAAAATATTTTATACATATATATTTAATATTTTATTTATTTATTTTTAGAGAGAGGGAAAGGGAGGGAGAATAAGGGAGAGAAAGGTTGCCTCTCACATACCCGCAACGGGGGACCTGGCCCGCAACCCAGACATGTGCCCTAACTGAGAATCAAACCAGCAGCCTTTTGGTTCGCAGGCTGGCACTCAATCTATTGAGCCACACCAGCCAGGGCAAGACTATAAATTTTAAAAATAACTGTTTTTACAACTCCTTCTTTTCATTTGTGACCTAGATCCTATTCTTTTGCCTATTCAAGGACTTGGTTCTTATATTATTCCTTTTCATCAATTTTTTACTCTATTCTGGATTCTCCCCAATGGCATGTGTTACAGTATCTCCCATCTTTAATATATTCTCCCTCTGACCTCATCTTTAAAATATTCTCTCTCTGACCTCATGCGTTTTTCCAGCTACAGTCTCACTTCTCTGCTCCCTTTATAGGTAAACTCTTAAAGAGAATTGTCTGTAGTCCCGCTCAGCCCCTTCTCTGCCATTTTCTCTTTCTCTTTTTATAACCTTTCTTCTTTTTGATCATGCTCCTCAAGATGCTTCCCATGTTGGCAAGAGGACGCGCATTTGTCTGGGCCCCTGGCCACTTGGGCGTGTGGGCCAGGCAGAGCCGCACCCATTCCCGCGTCTTCCACTCCAGTCTGCCGTGGAGCTTCACCGCTCACAGAGTGACATTGTTCCCTGCCCCTGTTAAGGTCATAGGTGACCTTCGTTGCCCATCTGCTGGTCAGTTCCCAGTTTGCTCCACGTCTCAGCAGGATTTGACACAGTTGCCTACTTCCAAACACTCTCTTCACCTGCCTTCCAGGGTCCCAGAGTCTCCTCGTTTTCATCCTACGTCACTTGTCACTTCTTCTCAGTCTCCTGTGCTGGTGGTCGCTGGCCGTGCCTTGTCGGTAGCCAGGTCCTCTCTTGATGACCTCATCCAGGCCCACGACCCCTAACGGCATCCAGGCACCGAAGGCCCTGATTTGTACCTCGTTCCCCACCCCGCAGCGCATCTAGATTTGTAAGTCCAGGTGCCTGCTTGACATCTCCACTTGGATGTGTAACCGGCAAGTCGAACTTGACCTGCACAAACTTGATTTTTCCTCTCAGACTCCTCCTCCCCCACTGTTCCTCATCTGCGTTCATCACACCCTCGGTACACGCTCGCTCAATCCCCCAAACCGCAACACGTCCTTGATCTTTTTCTTTTAACAATTTTTAAAAATTGTATTGATTTTCAAGAGAGTGGGGAAGGAGGGGGAGAAAGAGAGAGAGAAAGAAACATCGATTTATTGTTCCTCTTATTTGTACATTCATTTGTTGACTCTTATATGTGCCCTGACTAGGGATCGAACCTGCAACTTTGACGTATTGGGATAATGCTCTGACCCACTGAGCTACCTGGCCAGGGCCATCCTTGATCTTTTTCTTTCCATCACCCCTTGACATTAAATTTGTCAACCTACTCTATCGGCTGTCTTCAAAATCGATCACGTCCTCACTGTCTCGGCTGCTGCAGCCCACGTCCTGGCCGCTACTCTCGCTCCTGCCTGAGCTGTTGTACAAAACTCCCCGCTGGTCTCTTGCCTCCGCTGTCTTCCCCTGCAGTGAGTTCCTTCACAGGAGCCATGCTGGCCTTTTATGAGGTAAATCAGGCCGTACCACTCCCCTGCTATCCTCACCGTATTATACTTAGAATAAAATTCCGTTATTTTTACCAGTCTGCAGAGCCTTAAAGTTCTGGCCCCTGATTGCCCTTCCGATCTCCCTTCCCCAATGCTGCCTGACTCCATCCACTCCAGCCTTCCCCGTCCCTGCTGCCTCCACACACCTTCGCTGGGCCTCAGGTGGCTTTCCTTGATGCACTTATGGCTCACTCGTTGTTGGGGTCTTCTGCTCAAATGCCATTTCTTCTGAGAAGCCTTCCTTGATTACTCTGTAAAATATATACCACTCCCCTCAGCATGCTTTGTTCTTACCCTGCTTTGTTTAACTTTTATCAATTACAAGTGTCTGCAGTTATTTTTCTGTTCATGTTCTTGTCTCCCCGACTAGAATACAAGCTCTGCAAAGGTACTGGCTTCGTCTGCCTTGTTCTTTCTCATATCCCTTGTGCTTAGAACAGGGCTGGCACCTAGAAGGTGCGCAGTTAGTATCTGTGGAATGAATTTCGGCGCTTAACCAGTTATAAAACATACTGGGGAAAAACAGTCTATTCATACAACAGTGATATATATATATATATATATATTTATATGCAAAAGAATGAGATGAGACGATGAGATCTAGGTCACAAATGAAAAAATGGAGTTGTAAAAACAGCTAATTTTAAAATATAGACTCTTTTTTAAAAAAAGATTTTATTTATTTATTTTTAGATAGAAGGGAAGGGAGGGAGAAGGAGAGGGAGAGACAGCAATGTGTGGTTGCCTCCCACATGGCCCCCACTGGGGACCTGGCCTGCAACCCAGGCATATGCCCTGACTGGGAATCGAACCGGCGACCCTCTGGTTCGCAGCCCGCGCTCAATCCACTGAGCTACACCAGCCAGGGCAAAAATATAGACTCTATAAAGTAGGTTTTCCGTCTGAAGAGAAAGCCACACCATTCATTAAAAAAAAACAACAAAAAAAAACTAGGTGTGCATATATATATATATATGATATGCCTAATTATCGGGAGGTGAAAATTAGGCAGCAAAAATAGGGTATCTTTTTTCCTATGAAACTGGAAAGCTGACGCTGGTGATGAAGTTGGTGCGGCTGCCAGGAGCAGGCTTCTCATTTGCCACCAGTGGAAATCCAGTGTAAAGTTGTCTGAGTTTTCACAGGTTGTGAGTCGTGTGTGATTCCTATCTGAATTTCCGTGATGTGTTACATTTCCCATTTTTTCCAGTAATTACCTTTTTTCTCTTAATAATTGCTTTTTAAACCAGAAAAATCCAATCATCTTAATCTTCCTTTTTTCCCCTTTAAAATAAAAATTTAACCTGGCTAGGCCTTGCACCAGCCAACTTGTGAAGCAGCAGAGGGTCTCGTCTTGTTGCCGACCCTCTTCTCTTAAGAATGTTTAACCTGAACCCTGCGTCCGGCTTCCCTGGGGGGATGCTGTGAGTGCTGGTCCTTGAAAACGGGCTGTGCAGGCTCACTCTTGCTCTGAGGTCCCAGGCTGGCTTGGGGAGCCCATCGGAAACGTGGGCCTGGGGACACGCAGCTCGAAGGCGGGGCCTATCCTCTGTGAGGTGCGGTCCCACGCCCTTCCTGCCAAGACCCAGGTCTCCACAGGCAGGGGAGGCCTAACACTTCTTGGAGGATATGCTGCCCAACTCCCTCGCTGCCTGGGGTTGAATTAAAAACAATCATCACAGCCACACATGGCTTTCCCTCTGCTGGACGCAGCTGGACGTCTGATGCCTGTTTCCTTAGACATATCCGTGCCCGGTGGCCAGCTCTCCTGTCGGGGCCCAGCCCCCGGAAGGGAGGCTCTCAGTGGAATCACCAATGGGCCGTTCTTCAGTTTCCCCGTGTTTCTTTCTTTCTCCGAGGTGTCCCGAAAGCTCTGCGTTTCGTTAAACTATGTCGCTTTCTGGGCGCGGGGTGACGTTCCCGAGCACCCAGTGGCTCACCTGAACGGTGTTCACCCCCACGGTTGGGAGCAAAGTGAGCCCCATACTTGGCTCCTGTCTGTGGGCCGTGGCATTTACATTTGCTCAGCCGCGTCCCACTGGGACCCTGGCCCTCTGACAGGGCGCACAGTCAGCCTCAAGAACCTGCCAGCGGATGGTGGGTTGTTTTGAGTGGCACTGAGACTCGAGGGCTGGGGCTGGCTCAGGATATTGCTCCGTAGTGTTTGCTGGCCGAAGGGCCACGTGTGTATCACGACTGCCAGTGTCCCAGGGGCCTGGTGAAGCGGTGAGCGGGGCAGATTTTAACTACTGGTCTTCCGTTGGATGCCCCTGTCCCTTTTCCCTTGGGGCTCACAGCACAGCAGGGGAGCATCTGCCTGCGGATAGGGTGGAGGGGCACCAATAAAAAGCCTCCCTTTTTTCCTTAACCAACCTGGTCTGATTGTGCTAAAACAATGCATCGTCCAACTTCATTTTTTTAAAGGCTTTATTTATTTTTAGAGAGAAGGGAAGGGGGGGAAAACCATCAGTGTGCAAGAGAAACATTGATTGGTTGCCTTCTCGTATGCACCCTGACTGGGAATCGAACCTGAGACCTTTCGCTTTGTGAGATGACGCCCTATCCCCTGAGCCACACCAGTCGTGGCTCCGTGTCCATCTTGATGCTATTAGAGAAAGTGCCAGGGGAGAGGTAGGAGAGAGAGATCTGCTACAGTAAGTGCCGTCCGTTCCTCGACGGCCTCTGCCCCGGCTTCAGCTCTGACTCGGGGTCCCTGCCCCGCCCTGGACTGCAGGGCCAGGGGGCTGCAGCCTTGCCTGTCCACTTTGCCCAGCCAGCCCTGCTTCCTGTCAGTGCTCATTTCTCTGTACTTTTATGTTTCCCAGTCCATCCACCCCTCAGGCCCGAGGGGTTCAAAAGAACTCTGCAATTAATTAATCTAGTTTGAACTTGACCACCTTCTTTAACTTTTCTTCTTACAGCTAAAACTTTGGAACAAATATCGAATTTCCAACATTCCATCGCTAATATTCCTAGACGCCACCACAGGGAAGGTCGTGTGCAGGAACGGGCTGCTGGTGATCCGTGATGACCCGGAAGGTGAGACCTGTCCTGTCCATCCTGTGCCTCCCCCTGCCGTCCCTCTGCCCTGACCTCCCCCTGCTGCAGAGTGTACAACTGGCAGGCAGTGGGACTTGTGAACAAGGTCGGGGTCGGGGGCTGACCCCGTGCAGTCGAAAATCCATGTGTAACTTGGACTTCCTCCTGTTACCTGGGGGTCTCACTGATAACGTAAACAATCAATTAACACTAATTTTGTACGTTATATGGATTACACACTGCATTCTTACAATAGAGTAAGCTAGAGAAAAGAAAATGATGTTAAGAAAACCTGAAGGAACAGAAATACATTTAAGCATTGTGCGTTTTTATCGGTGCTGTAAGTTCACATCATCTGTTTCAGGCTACGTGGCTTTATCTGTGAGTTTTTTCAAACTGTCGGTTAAAAACAATCTGCATGTAACAGAGCCACACGGTTCCCCTGTGTTGTTCAGGGGCCGGCTGTTTACATATGTGGGTTTATTTGGCTAAAGAACATTGTCTTGGTGAAATTATAGTATTCTCCAGGTCATGGTTAAGATCTTTAGAAGGATCAGAATGTCCCCCCCGGGGGCGCTCCTTCATGGGTCGAAGGAGCCGGAGTCCGAGGGTGGAGTTCTGCTTTGCGGGCTGCGGAGGCTGCGAGAAGCCGCCGCAGCCCAGATACCGACCGCCGGTGCTGTTTGCTCGGCAGCTGCCGCCTTAGCAATCAGAGGCAGGCTGAGCGATTTCATTTTCCTTTCAAAATATTTCCATAGCAAAGTGGCAGTCTCTGCTGCTCTCGGGGGCTCAGTGGTGAATGTGCCTCATTTCTCGGCGCTGCCCACGCCCTGCAGGCCTCAGTCTCGCTGGCCGGCCAGCCGGTTGGGTGTCCACGCTGCGGGCAGGTGGCTCCACTCACCCTGCTCAGTGGCTGTCCCACATCTGTGCCTCCTGCCTTGCACCGCAGTCATAAAAGGTCCTAAGACCTTCCTCCCTCACATATTGACTCAGCTAGAGGATTCAAGCCCGATCACAGATTTTCCAGTAAAAATTTCACCTGCTTCAAAGAAGTGCCCTCAGTAAAAACCAGGGCATGATAGAACCAAGTTTTTACGTTTACATTCTCAAATTTACACATACACACACACCAAAGTTCATTAAAATGCTGATGTCCCTGCTCCCCCTGAAGCTTTTGGATCCATTTGTTCAGGGTGGGCTCGGCCACCTGCGTTTTCAGCCAGTCTGAGTTCCTCCCCCCATCCTGCCCTCGCCCCAGGCAGTTCTGAGGCAGTGGTCCACGGACCACCCTGTGAGAAAACATCATCCATTGAGCTGAGAGCCTATTATTTGCTCTTCCTGCCTGGGGCTTAAGTGTCATCAGAATTCAGACCATCTGGGTTGAGTGGGTTTTACTGTCTCCTTTCCCTAGACTTGAATTCTTATCTCACTTGGTTCCCTGGGCCCCAACCCACACTATCCTCACCAGAAAGTCTGGGGGTGGGGCCCAGAAGCATCATATTTTAAAACTCCCCAGCGGATTCTGGAACGCGGTCAGAGTTGTGAGGCGATGCTCCCTCAGCCTGGCCCCTCATCAGAGTTACCTGGGGGGGCGGGGGGGTCTGTTTTGTGGTTTTTGGACATACAGCTTTGACCCTGGATCCTGGGACTTGGGGTATGTCCCGGGCTTCTGTTTTCTTAAGAAACCTCCCAGGAGATGGGCCCTGGGATCATGCGAGTTCGGGAACCATTGCGTTGAGGGTAGGTAGGACTCTGTCATGGAGGAATACTGCTTTTACTCCAGTGTTTTAGCTGCAGATCTGCAGGTGTGTTAACAGATACTATTTGATGATAAAGATGTCACACTCTGCAGCCCTGAGGCCTCTTGGGTCAGAAGCCACACCACTGAAGAGTCTTAACCTTCTCTCCGTCTGTTGCCTGTTTCAGGTCTGGAATTCCCTTGGGGACCTAAACCCTTCCGGGAGGTCATTGCAGGACCCTTGCTGAGAAATAATGGGCAGTCCCTGGAGAGCAGCAGCCTGGAGGGGTCTCACGTGGGGGTCTATTTCTCCGCACACTGGGTGAGTGTCTGGTCCCTCCTTAGCCCAGACAGAAGGAAGCTGTGGTATCACCACCAAAACCAGCTTCTGGAGGTGTGACTGCTTGGGCGTAACTTCCCGGCATTCTGCCTTTCTCCTGTGCCCAGGGCATTGTGGGAGTGCAATAAGTGCTTATGGTTATGATGATAATAGCAGCGAGAAAATGACTGCTTTTGACTGGTCTAAAAGGACAGCTTTCTTAACCCATTCTGGTGAGGCTTCTAAGGGGCCCTGAGGGGATTCATTTAACTGCGGCCTGCTGGCAGGCTGTGGGGGGCGGGGAGACCGCTGGGCTGGATCCTTGCCGTTACAAGAGGCACATTTGTTTCTGCCTCTTGTATGACCCGGGTTTTGCCGGCCCGATTCTACTGGGGTCTTGCTTGCCTGCTCTCTGATGGCAAGTGGCTGGGAAAGGGGACATCGAAGGTGCAAAGTCACGCTGCAGGATCCCAATCTTGTCTTTCAGTGCCCCCCCTGCCGAAGCCTCACCCGGGTCCTGGTGGAATCCTACCGGAAGATCAAGGAGGCAGGCCAGAAGTTTGAGATCATCTTTGTTAGCGCAGACAGGTAATATTAGCGCAACTCTCCTTCACTGTGGGTGATGGGCGTGTCTTTCTCTCACCCCACGCTGCCCCCTTCTGTAGTGCAGAGCTTGGAGACCGGGATTGGGGGATACACAGCTGGGAGTATTGGCAGAGGGGCAGATGCATTTCACGTTTACTCTCAGAACTGTCTGAAGGGAAGCCGAGAAAAACTTGTTCTTGCTGTGAATATGGAGGTACGTCCCGATTCAGGCCTGGGTCATTTAAGATTAGGGTGCATCTTTGTGACGGGTTCAGTGTTTTGGGTTGCAGTGAAAGGATATGGGGGGAGGGAGGAAAGACAAGGGCAGAGGTTCAAGGGCTGTGGCGCCTGCCTTGGACGGCCGTGCGGGGCCCTTCGCTCTGGCCGCCTGCTTTGTCTGGGTGCTGGCGCAAAAGCCAGAAGGGCAGACTTCTTCCTGGGGGACGTCAGGTCCTTTTACCCTCAGTTTCCTCTGCGTTTTGCCCTCTCACTGGCTTTACTCCCCAGTGACCTTCCTAATCACAAAACTCCTGCCCCAATTCAAACCGAGCCGCCAGCTACTTCCCAAGTGCCTGTTCACAGAGGCTCTCCGAGATGCCAGCGCACGGGGGCACGTCATGCGCTGTTGTAGCCTTGACGTCTGTGCTGCTTCCCACTCAGTTTAGTGGCCTGTGGTCCCGCCCCGCTGTCCCACCGCTCCCCACCTCAGGGCCTGTGAGCCGGGGCAGGCCTGAAGCCATGCCAGGTGGAGTAATCACTTGTTTAAAGCTCTAAAAAAGTCAGCTTTACTGAGTTGTAATTCACATACAATGACATGCATATATTTTAGGTACATAGTTCAGTGAATTCTGACAAATGTGTGGACCGACGTAAGAATCACAATTAAGACAGAGAACATTTCCATCACTCAGAAGACTTTCTCATGCCTCTCTCGGTCAGTCTCACCCCCAAACCCCAGTTTTAAGGAACCCGCAACCTGCTTCCTGTCACTTGGTTGGATTTGTCATGTCTGGAATTTCTTACGTGGGCAATCATGGTGTTTGCGGTCTGTTAGCAGCGTGGTCCTGCTCACACCGCTGCTACGTGCACAGAATAGAAGTGCCACAGAGAATGCAGTGTCCAAATGTCTAGGATTTTTATAAAAGTAAGATTCGTCTGTGTTGAAAAGTGAAAAGTGCCCTGGCTGGGTAGCTCAGTTGGTTAGAGCATCGTCCCAATGCGTTTGCTGGTTCAGTCCCTGGTCAGGACACATCCTGGAGTCAACAGATAAATGCATGGGTCCATGGAACTGTGACTCCGTGTTTCTCTTCCCCCCACATTACTGTCTCTCTGATATCAATCAATCAATCAATAAAAAGTTGGGCATGAGCTAAACCGGTAGGATGCAGGGGAGCGAGCCGCAGACACGGCCTGGCAGCTCAGTCTGGTATCCACGCATTGTGCTGAGCCCTTTGCTTCCTGGTGCAGCCAGAATGGGAGGCACAGCCCCCTCCTGCGTTGGAACGTGATGATCAGACACCTCTGCATCGGTGGAGCCCTGGGCACGACTTGGTCGAAGGTGGGGAGGACCCAGTGGTGGTGCATTTGGGGGTATCAGAGCCTTGTTTCCACTTGTGTGTCTGCAGGTCAGAGGACTCGTTCAAACAGTACTTCAGCGAGATGCCGTGGCTCGCCGTCCCCTACACCGACGAGGCCCGGCGGTCGCGCCTCAACCGGCTGTACGGAATCCAAGGTAGGCTTCCCGACTCCGGGGCTTGTTGGACGCCTGCTCAGCAGGGCTCTCCACGCCTTTGGCTTTCCTTTCAGAGGGAAAAGAACTTCTGTTTTTCCAGGAATGTTCACTTGCTAATTTACCATCTGGTGCTGCTGGTCCAGGGCCCCACCTTGGGCATTAGCAATGCAGGTCTGCTACATTTCCGAGAATGTTGGAGGCCGTGCCTCCTATTAATAAAAAAGACAAAAGCAGTTCCCATTCCAAAGAGCAGTCGAGTGGCCTGGCATTGTTTCCTGGTCTGTGAGGAGAGGCGGTGAGTTAGGTGAGTTAAAGGAGGCGTCACAGGCCCGTGTCCTGCAGGGACAGACTCACGGACAGGCTCAGAGCTGCGTGCTCTGGGCGGGACCAGACGGTGGGGTCGCCACTTCAGGGGATGAGGAAACCTCATCTCCCTTCATTCATTTATTTACTCATTCAACAAATATTTGCTGAGTGACCCCGAGCAAGTTACTTAACCTCTCTTTTATTTGTAAAATTGGAAGGTTTCAGTTTTGGGCACAGAGTAGGCACTTAATAAATTTTTTTTTTTTTAATTTATTTTTAGAGAGAGAGGAAGGAGGGAGAGAGAGAGAGAGAGAAACAGCAATGTATGGTTGCCTCTCACATGGCCCTCACGGGGACCTGGCCCGCAACCCAGGCATGTGCCCTGACTGGGAATCGAACCGGGACCGCTTGGTTCCCAGCCCGCGCTCAATCCACTGAGCTACACCAGCCAGGGCGGCACTTAATAAATTTTTAACGGACTGTTTCGGGAAAAATGAGATTTTACAGCCTAAAAACTCAACTCTTGGATGTCAAAATGCTTAAACAAAGGCAACTGACAATATTAATAACACAATGGCAAAAGGATCAATACCCTTCAGAGAAAAAGAGCGCCTCCCAGAGGGAGAGAAAAGACGACTTCCACAACAAAGATGGGACGTACGCAGTTTGCCCTATGGATGGTGTCAGAATGGATGCGAAAAATATTCAGCATGATTTACTCTCATGAGTTACAGATGAAAACACTGACTTTGTATCTATCACATTTGCAAAGAAGTCCCCCGCCAGCCAAAATGATAAGGATGATCCCCAGGGTAGGGAAGAGAGCAGACTGAGCGGATTGCTGGCGGGAATGTAAATCAGGACAACCTTTCAGGAGAGCATTGGTGATATACATCAGAGCCTTTAAAAAAATCTATAAAATGTTTCATTTAAAAATCCCACTTGTAGGAATCACTGCTCAGGAAATTAACCTCAAGCACCCAGCAAAGGCTGAGCTTCTCTTGAACAGGTGGTGAGTTTTTGTTTCTAGGTTATTTCTTTCATGTTTGTATACTTAGAATTTCATCACAGACCACTTTGCATCAGTCCCTAGAAAACCCGGAGCTGAATTTGTAACCGCTCGAGCAATTTCTGCAGAACTGCCCGTTGCCGTGCGTGCCCTTGACCCTAGCTAGCTTCGCTTTCTCTTCCATTCTTGGTTTCCCTTCAGGGGTATATTTTCATCTGTTTTTATTGGATTTTATGGTGCACCTTTTAAGCCACCTCAAATCCTTTTTGGAAGGTAGAGTAGATTTAAATTCACAGGATTCTATTTCTCAAGCTCCACCAGCGCCGAGCTCAGCGGGTGGCCCAGGGCTGCCCCGGAGTGGACAGGGCGAGACGTACCTCGGGGACTGCTGCAGGGCGGAGTGCAGCGCTGTTCAGGAGTGTGGTGTGGGCACTTAGGAGGTGGACGCTTGTCCCAGAGAGTAGAGCCCGGCGCTGGGCCTCGCTCAGCCGCTCTGCTCGGTCAGAGGCCACTCCACATTTCCAGGCGTGTGTCATTGATGGGGCAGCAACTCTTCCTCCCCAAGGTGGGGAGCTGCGTTGCCCTTTCCTGGATGTGGGGTCCAGCACGATGCAGGCCTTCCTGGTGGTCGGCGCTAAGGCCGTGGGGTCACCTGAAACTAATAAATGACCAAAGGACAGTCTATATATATAATGCAGAGGCAGTTTGAGGTTGGCAGTCTGTGCCCTCCCTGTGTTCTGTGAGATACTTCCAAGGACCGTTTTCGGGGGGGCGGGGCACGCAGGCACAGGACAGCAATCTCGTAAGAGAGATCACGGGCTCTTCGAGAATTCAACACTAGTTTTGGACACACTGCTAAGGCTGGAGGGCGCCCTTCTGTGGAACGTTGACAGGGCACAGAAAAATTAAATGGATTATTTTCTGTCTGTCTTCGGAAAGCAGAGAAGGGAACTCCTTCTGAATCTCCAGTTGTCACCATATAAATATTACAGCTGGAGGAGCCTCGGTTGTTAGGTGTGGCCGAGACAGCCAGAAAGTGGGTGACCACAGCTGAGGAGGAAGAGAATGGAGAGTTTTCCGAGACGTGTTCCTTTGGCACCGTCTCTGAAGGTCCTGGCAGTGCCTGGGTGAGAAGTACATAGGGGGTTCCCGACTTCAAAGAGGCCTCGCTGGAGGGTCAGAAAGCTGGTCTGGAGAGGCCATGTGCGCAGGAGAGCGGCAGCCAGCCGGCCACGCCACCGTGAGAGAACGGGAGGTTCACGAGGACCCGCTCCAGCCAGGGCGCCTCTGCTGCAGCCCGGCCCTGCACCCGGCCCGGCCCCCTGCTCCTCATCTGCTGGCTCCATGGCGCACACTCCCCTGCCATCTGTCCTAGCCTCTCTCAGCTCGCATCTGTCTGCTCTCCCACCTTCCCACCTCCTGCCTTCTCGCCCTCAGCTTTATAGTCTGGCACAGTGTTTTCTGCCCACTGCTCCTTGATCACTGATCTCTTGAGCTGAAGCCTCAGGACTCATTCCTGAGAGCTGCCTGTCAGGTGTGGCCTACTGGCCTTGATCTGTCTGCTCTGGCCTTGTCATGCTGGAGGCGCACTAAAGCACAGTGAAATGAGAGTGTAGAAGAGCAACACAACATTCTTATCAAGGTGGCACTTAATGAAGGGCCACATGATGGAATAATCCAAGGTCAGAGGAGATTTGCTTGGAGCTGTTGAGCCAGGAAGGCTTCCTGGAGGAGGTGGCTATGGAGCGGGGCCTTACAGAATGTATGGGGTTTAGTAAGAGCTTTGGGACATTTCTGGTCAAAGACCAAAGCAGGTAGCCCATGGTGTACTACAGACAGAATGGGCAATAGGCCGATGATGCCGTGTTGTATAGAGCTTTAAATGCCATGCTGAGGTCTGTGGACTTGACCCTTTGGGTTTCTGGAGCCTTTTGAAATTTTTGATTAAGGGGAGATCAGTACAGTAGTAACATTTAAGCTAGACTGGGAGAGAGATCCCAGAGGCCGGTTGTCTAATGATGTTTCTTTCTTTTTTTTGAAATTGAGATAAAATTGATACATAACATATTAGTTTCAGGTGTACGTAGTACATAATAATTCCGTATTTTATACAGTACAAAGTGATCACCACCATACGTCTAGTTACCGTCCGTCACATTCCTAAACTTAATTCTAGAGCTTCTTAGATGTGAAAGATGCTCACTTAAAAAGGAAATAATTGTGTCCTTCCAGGTCTGTCATTTTAGAAGTCTCTCCCCAGCTCATGGAGGTTTCATATGTGGGTGGCCCTCGTCACAGTGCTGTGTCCTTGCCCTCCAGACAGGGTGGTCTTCACCTCCGGAGCCCTGTAGTTCAAGTCCCTGGTTTGGGATCCTTCTGAATCCTTCTCTCTAACTTCAGAAGCTGGCAACTCCCCCGTAGGCTACACCATCCTTTGACTGAATTTTGCACTTCTTTACCTCTGAAGATATTTAAACGCCTCCAGTCTAGCTCTAACTACCTTTGACCTTGAAGGAGCTGTGTATTCCTTCATACTCTCCATAGCATCACAAAGCTGAAAATTATTTTTGATTGAGTTCTGAATATTTCTGAGCTTGGCGTGACTCTGTGGTCGCAACTTCCAAAGTCACTCCACTGACGTGTTCATACGTGTGTCTGTGTAGTCGGAGCTGTTTTTACTCACAGCACCTCCGACACCCACGTGCCGGGTTTCAGTCCACACGCCAACCCGTTCTTTGGCGCCCGCTGTCGCACGCACATAACTCAGTTCAACTCGGACACCCAGGACTGGGTCGGTCGAAAGTCCGTTGAGTTTTTTCCATAAAGTAAAGGACACATTTTTCATTTTTACCAATACCTTTACCAATTTGGATGTTTTGAGTGTGTCGGCTGTCTCCCTCCCATTGGCTTCTGGCGGGTAGGGGCCAGGGGTGCTGCCAAACATCTTCCCGCACATAAGACAGCCCCACAGCACAGGATTATTTGGCCAAAATGTCAACAGTACCAAGAAACTTCACAAACCACTTTTGACACATTCGATCAGTCACAGCACCTTCTCTATACACTGCACAAATCTTTTTTTTTTTTAAAAAAGATTTTATTTATTTATTTTTAGAGAGAGGAGAAGGGAGGGAGAAAGAGCAATGTATGGTTGCCTCTCACATGGCCCTCACGGGGGACCTGGCCTGCAACCCAGGCATGCGCCCCGACTGGGAATCGAACCGGGACCCTCTGGTTCCCAGCCCGCACTCAATCCACTGAGCTACACCAGCCGGGCACAAATCTTTTTTTAAAGTTCAGTTGCGTTTTTTACCTTTCTTGAAATAATAAAGCATAATACACCAAAAATATTGCTTATTTTATTCTATCTTCAATATTAAAATGGCTACACAAAAACTCATCAGCTTTGATGTTTTTTTTTTAATTCACGCTGATATGACACTGTCACAGTACAATCTAACAAAATAGTTTCGAATGGAGTTAAAGACAACTAAGCACTGCTGGAGCCATCTTACAGAAAAAGAACAGAAACGAACTTTCAGGCCAGTCCGACAGCTGCACTGGAGTCGGGGTCAGGCCCCACAGGGCCACTTGCCTTGCCCCCACTGCAGATGCCACTTGCAAGTCCCAGTCCTTGTGACTGACTGGCTATAAGTCAGGGTTCCTGTGACCCCCTCCTGAGCTTCAGTAATTTGCTAGAACAGCTCGCAGAATTCAGGAAAACATTTTACCTACTATTCCTGGTTTACTATAAAGGGTACAACTCAGGAACAGCCAAGAGATGCAGAGGGCGAGGTTCTGGGCAGAGGGTGTGGTGCTTCCACACCTCCCCCCCAGCACCGCCCTCCCGGCCGACCTCGTGGGCCCAGCCCCCGCCTGCAAGCTCCCTGCATCCGTCCCGTGGGGGGTTTATGGAGGTTTCACTCTGTAGGCACCCCTGGCTAAGCCATTGGCCGTTGGTCATGAATTCAACCTCCAGCTCTTCTCCCTTCCCAACAGGTCATGGTTGGGGACAGGGGACTGGAGGGGTGGAGCTGAGTGTTCCAACCGTCTAACCTTGACCAGTTCCCATGCTGAGTCTCTTTAGGCCACCCGTCCCCAGTCATCTCATCAGCATACAAAAAGCCACTCTCACCACGCCCAGATTCCAGGGGTCCCAGAAGCTCCTGTGTCAGGATCTGGGACTAAGACCAACTATTATAACAAAAGATGCTCCCTGTCACCCCTCGTGACTCGAGAGTCTAAGGGTGAAGAGCTCTGTGCCAGGCATTTCCGTGTTACTGTGATACACAATCACACACACACACACAGAGGCAGTGGAGGGGGTGCTGGTTTGCATGCCTGGCCCTCGCACGCCCTGCAGGGCCGGCTCTGGGAGAACTCGGCTCCCTCTTTGGCTCTGTGCCCTGGGCTCTCGTTGCACTTTGTCTCCTGAAGCATTCAGGTGCGGTAGCAGGTGCATTCCCCAGCACCCACCCAAGGCAAGCCACCTCCCCCTGGCCTGTCTGTGTGCCATGCAGGGAGCCTGCACCTTGTCCTGACCGTCGCTCTGTGTGCGCAGGTGCACGAGGGCAGAGCTTCCCGCGTGGCCCTGACAGGCTCCGCTGGAAATGGCTAATGCAGAAAGGACTCGGCCTCCTCACAGCATCTGGGGAGCGGGGCTTAGAACGTGCCTGGGTCTCAGTGTCTCCCAGAGAAATGAAGCAGGCCTTGCGTACATGCCAGCAGTTACAGTTGGTCCAGGTGTCCATCCGTGTGGTGGGAGAGCTTGAATTTTGAGACCGTTGCCCCTCAAGTCCCCTGTTTCACAGAGCGGCAGGGCCCACGGAGGCCCTAATGATGAGTTTGTCCCGGGCTGGCCAGGCCACCAGCCCTCCCGCTGCTGGCGGGTGGTTCTCTGGCTCCCTCAGCGCTCTGCACTGAGCCCAGGATGTTAGCCAGCAGCCTCCACCGCCCACCTGAGTTCACCAGGGCCCTGGCGTTCGGCCCCCACCCATTTCCTTTGTTTTCAGCGAGTAGCTGGGTTGCCCCACAGTGGAGGGCCTCCCTACCCCCAGGGCTTTACGCAGACTGTGGAATTTGCAGCCCTATAAGCTGTTTAAAAATGCCTTTCTAAGGGAAGGGTTTAGACTCACTTGGCAAAAGGCAAATCCCATTAGCAATTGTCTAACTAATCCTGGCCTTCAGAGAACACCCTGTTCTTTGCAGGGAGGCCTAGAGCCCCTTCTCTCCTGGGTTAGGGCCCCTAGCTGGTTTTGTGCCCGCCCCCCAGCCTTGGGGGAAGGCAGATGGAGCCTAGAGTGGACGCTGGCCCGGCCACCAGGGGAACAGACGCGTGGGGCCTGGCTGCGGGGAGGCCGTGGTGCCAGGGCCGTTCGCTCTCCCAGGATCCGTTGGCCCGCAGTGTCTCTGTCGCCTGCTGCTTCTGCTCTTCTCTCTTTCCTTCCCGCTTTCTTCCTTTCCCATTCCCCGCCTTTCTCTATCTTTCCCTCCCTTTGCCCTCTCCCCTGCCCCTTTTAAAAAATAGAGTTGAGGCAGAATCTATTTATTTTAGGTAGAAGCAAAGCGTTTGGAGACTGTCTTTCAATCAGTGGAGGGCGAGGGGCTGATGCTGGTGTTTTGAAGACAGAGCTTAGTGTTGAAAGGGCTGGAGCAGGTTATCGGGAGCTGGCCGTGGACCTGGGGTGGGGGGGAGCTGGCCATGGACCTGGGAGAGGGAAG
>PVJI01024662.1:0-21603 GCA_004026765.1 Micronycteris hirsuta
TACAGAGCATTAAATGGTGGGAAATAAGAAAGTAAAGGTGTTTGGGTAGAACCTGCATTGTGAAGGATCTTTTAGCCCTGTATATCATAATAGTAATTTGGATTTTATCCTATAGGCAATGGCAAACCACTGAAATTTCTAAGGGCAGGGACAATGGAGCATTTTATAGTTTCGATAGACCACTCTGGGAGCTATATGGATAGACACTTACGAAAAGAAGAACCAAAGTTGCCCTATAGTTGACAGACTGTTCCCAGGGGTAGGTCAAGGTAATAGAGGATAAGGACTAGAGCCATGTAAAGAATGGGAGGATGGTGACTGATCTGAGAGAAAATTAGCAAGTAAAAATCAGCAGGACTTGGGAATTGGTTGAGAGTCAGGCATAATGGGAAGGAAGAAGTCAAAAGCGACTCCTGTATTTCCAGTTTGTATGATCATCAGTGTTGGTTCCACAAACTGGGCCAACGCTGCAGGAGGAGCAGGGGCAGTTCTAGGAGGAAAAGATGAATGAGGCTTTTAACTAATCTGAAGTTCAGGGTTGAGTTCTGCATAGAGATGTAGATCTGAGTCTTGAGCATAGGGATAGTGGCTGAAATGAAGAGTTGATGAAATTGACCAGAATCAGCAAGAAAAATAAGATCAGTGAGCTAAAAATAGAACTTCAGGGACAACAACAGCTAGGGAGTGGCCAGTAGAAGAAACCGTTGCAGTGAAAAGCAGGAGGAATGAGAGAGGAATGAGAAGAGCATTAAAAGCTTATTAGAAATTTCATCTAATATTTCAGAAACTCCTTTCTTTATATAATTTGCTTTGGCTGATTTGGACTTGAGCAGACTTGGGTGAGTTTATATGAAACTCCTTTCCTTCATCTCTCTCTTCTTGTCCACCTACCTATCATATCCCTCCCTTTACCAAATGATTTTCTATACTTTCTTGATTAAAATGGCACTGAAGCAGGAGACAGTCATGAATGAGGAAACTTTGCAGGTGCCCCAGGACTAAGACAAAGGAAATTGATACAGAACAGAGACCCTGTCCCTAAGACTGGTTCTTCAGGAATGAGAAAACTCTGGAGGCACCTCTGGACTAGGACAAAGGACACACTGATGCAGGACAGAGACACTGTTCTAAGGCTGGTGGCCCCTACTTACTGGAAAAGCACTGAATTGTGGTGAATCATGACTGTACCTGTGCAGAAGATGCTACATGACCCCTGCTTCATTATAATAAATTAGCATTGTGGGACCCCCTCCTACAGTGGGCAATCAAGGAAAATCATGGGAGACCTTATGTGCTGTAGCTTAAAAGTATTGTAACTACTTTAGTAATATAACTACAAGGTACATGAACAATAAAAACCCACCAAAACTAGCTAGGAAATATCTGCCCTGTAAGAATAGAATAGAATCCTTCCAGCCACTGAGGGTCAATCTCTGCTCTGAGTTGACCCATTCCTGTGTTCTGTGGAGTACACTATTGCTTAATAAATCTTTCTTTCTCCCAGGCTCTCTCTGTCTCTCTCTCTCTCTCATAAAGTCTCTGTGTTTCAGTTCAATTTATTGTTCACGATCACCAAAAACCTGGTTACTTGTGCCCACTTGTGACAGCACCAATTATTAACAGAGGGCGCTGGCCCTGAAGTTGATTCTGAAAGAGATTTTGATACATTGGAATATGTCCTGGGAATAATAACAAATTGCCATCGAGGAAATTGTTTAGGCTGCTAGAAATTGTAGAGAGACTAAGGGCAGAGAACCATTGAGAAATCTTTGTCAGAAGCAGTTCAATGTTACATTTTGGGGGAATTTATTTACAGAAAAACAAATGGTATACTGAGGTGAAAGAATTCTTTGTTGTTAGGGTTACAAGAATATTAAAGGACCAAGACTAGGAGTGAGGTAGTAGGAATAGAAAAGAGAAACACTTTATATGAAAACATGGCAGAATTCTGTATCAGCCTTCTGCAGGGGATGAAGAGAGGATAAAAGAGAACCACTCCAATATTTTAGAATCTGTGTGCTGTGATAATGCAGATGTGATTACTGAGTGGGGGCAAGGCAGCAGGAAACAAAGGCAGTTTCCCAAAAATTTACAAAATAGTTTCACAGAGGGTTTGTTTGAGCTAATGGTGAGGTCTATACCAGAAATGTATCATGTACACCGGAAATAACAGGCAAGCAGTGTGATGAGAGAGTGGAATAAGTGACATTTGAGGCAAACCTGGAGAGAGGCAAGGTCAGAGTTCTTAGTGTTGCAGACATTAAGAGTTAAAAAAGCAAAACCATTTTGGAAGCCAGAAGGGAGAAATGAAAGAAAAAGAAAAGGCGTGCTTGTAGAGGAAGGAGAGAAACTGGGATTATGTATTTGGATGAAGAGGTCTGTTCATCTTTTTTGTGCCCCTTTATCTGTTTTCTGGCAAAAAAAAAAAAGATTTAGAGCAGACATCTCATTGTTCATTTCACACAGAATAACAAAGCTATTTCAGTTCACCAGAGGACACAGAACACGAATATAACACCAATAACAGACGTGATGATAGATTTGAACATGAATTCCCACATGTTACAAGTAAATTTCCTTTTGAGTCCAAATCATGGTGTCTGGTTACAGGAGAAGATTTACTGGCAGCAGCATAAACTCCTGGAAAGTTACTGTCTTACTCAGCTATTAGCAATGAACACATGGACTGTATTCTTAGTTAGACATGCTTGGTTTTAAAAGCACAAAAACTAATCCCCAAAGTTCCTTAAACTAAGCAAGACAAGAAATTTATTATGTGACTGTTACCAAAGAGAGTACAAGCTTAGGTTATCTTACTTGTAAAATTAATTCTTAACTTTAAATGAAGTCATTTCTATTGGGAAGTGACTTTTAGAATGTCATACTATTACTCTATAAGAAAAAATATATAATTGTCTACATGTTTTGATTTGAGATCTTTCAAAAAATATATAATTACCATATTTTTTGGATGTCTGAAAAACACGGTAACAATTTATATTACCTGTTTGCATCAGTGAAACAAATTTAGATTCCAGGGTTCCAATAGCCTCCAAGCCTTTAAAACATTCTATTTTTAGGTCCCTACACTCTGCTGGAATAAGCTATCTTGAAACAACACCTCTATTCATGAAAACATGCCATTAACCACAATGATTTCTACAGCTAATGAACAAAAAATTCCCTCACTTCCAATACTCATCACAAAAGTACCATGTCCAAAAATAAGTACTTGTAATTCAGCTTAAGAGGTCAACTTAAGGCATACAGTTGTCTACTAAAACTAATATTTAGATGAAGTTAAAAAATTATTATAGTCCAAACATATGGACTATCTGTACCTATAGTCCATACTGAGTTAAAATACAGGTTCCTCCGCCACTTAGCTGAGTAACATACTGGACTCAGGATAATAATGAAATGGTTAGAATTCCAAAAATCCTTACAAGATCACGATTAATCTGATGATGATAATGTTAATGTTCTGATAAATCTGGCCTTTACAAGCAACGTTCACAAACTGTCAATTAGGCAGTCGTATCAAAATGAATGTGCCTTTATCACCCTTTTAGTACACGGTGATATTCCATGACTCTCGGTAAACATGCACACTGCCAAGGGTCTCAGTTCCATCTTCCTTTCCTAAATCTGTGAATTACTGGGTTTGAATGTCCCTATAATGCTTAGGACAGTACCTTGCATGTAGTAGTAAATATTCATAAAATACGTGTTGAAAGCATCGACTTATTAGTGAATTTATATTCACTTAGTTGTATTTATCTTGGATGCCGAGCACTGTTACTGTGCATCTGAGGCACTTAGTGCATGTTACAGTTTAGATTTTGAAAAAATAGGCACTGATACTGTTAATTAATTCAGGGAACATAAACCATGTGATTCAAGGTTAGTCTTAACTATGACTGTGTCATATGTGATGTTATAGATTTGAGATTTCCCCCCCCTGCTGTTCCAACATTTGATCGTCAGATATACTAACAGTGCAATGCACATAGGAGCCAGTGATTTCCGAGTTGTGCCAAAATTAAATATAATTTTCTACAACTTTAAACATTTCAAAAGGAGAACGTATTTTCATGAGAGTGAAATTTTAAGTTTTAAACATTTAGAAATGTGTCAAAGCAAATAATTTAGACAGGCTGTTCTTCATTAGGAAAAAATCATAGTCATACAAATAACTTTCTTTAAAATTCTGATAATGTATTCTTAAATAGATTAGCTCGTCCAGTCAAGATGGCAGAATAGGCAAACATAGTACTCACCTCCTCCAACAACCACATCAAAATTACAACTAACCACAAAATAGCCATCATTCACAACCATCTGGTATCTGGCTGACTGGAAGTCCTACAACTAGAGAATTAAGGAAAAAGCCACATCAAGTCTAGTAGAAAGGGGTAGGGAAGGAGATGTGGATTGGGCTGGTCCCATACCCACGTGTGGCAGATGTAACTCAGGAAGCATTTGGCTGTAGAGGTACCCCCTGAGGAGAAGGGGTCCCAGCCCACGCCAGGCCCCCCAGCCCAGGGTTCCAGTGCCAGGAAGGGAAGTCCTCATAACTTCTGGCTGTGAAAACCAGCAGGGATTGTGGCTGAGTGAGATGGAGCTCTTCTAGAGTACCAGGCATCCCTCATAAGGGGCCCACACATGGACTTACTTGGACTCATTCCTTCTGAGCTCCAATGTTGAGGTAGCAGCTTGAAAAGCATCAGAGACATATAGAAATGAACTAAATAGTCCTGCATCAGCGAGAGAGCTGGAAGGCTGCTTTCTCTCATACAGAAGTGCTGGCAGAGGCCATTGTTCCTTTTCTGAGCCCTCCCCCATACAGAGCTACCAGGTGGGTGCCATACCTGAAACTCCATCAGCCTGGCTCATACAGTTCACTCCACCCTGGTGATTCCTTGTGGCTCTACCCTATACAACTTATGGCCTTACCCAAGCCATTTCCAGGGATTTTTCCATATAAGTGGTCTTTCCTGCCTCGTGCTTCAGACTTTTGTAAAATCTCTCAAACGAGCAGCAGCTGGCCTTAGCATGCCCAGTAATGCACATTAAGTGAACCTAGGCCTGTCATTAGCATCAGCTGGCCTTGATGTATAGATTGGCCTTGCCTGGACACCTCCAAGACCAGCACAAGCTGCAGCCATCTGCAGTTTATAGCTCATGCCAGATGGTCCCCAGCAGAACACAGGCAGAGGCTGGCTTTGTCCTGTACCTCCTGGGAGGCTCCAGAGCAAGAGAACTCAGTGGACAGTTCTGGTCCTTGTTGAAGCAGCACCACCCAACCACAGGCAACACATTCAAGGGGTAGATTCACTGAGTACCAGAGCCCTGCTGAAGTTAAGTCCTGCACTGTGGTGTGGGCTCCTGAACAGCTGATCCTCTGTGGTGGAAGGAGGTCAGTGGTCACAACCAATCCTTGCAGTTGGTTGGCCTGTGGGTAAACCCCTCTCAATGATGTGACAACAGTATTCAAGGCTCAACTACAAAAAGAGTATGTACACAGTCCACACAGCAGGGCATACCTCGAGTGCCCAGCTTGGGTGATTGGGGAGGCTGTGCCACTGGACCCTAAAAAACACCTACTACGTTAGGCTACTCTGCAAAGCCTGGGAGACATAGAAGCACCACCTAACACATACAAACAAACACAGGAAGGAGACAAAGAAATTTGTCCCAATGAAAGAACAGAACACAAAAAATTAAAATGGAGACAAGCAATCTACTAGATGCAGAGTTCAAAACACTGGTTATAAGGACATTCAATGAACTTAGTGAGAACTTCAATGGCATAAAAAAGGACCAGTCAGAAATAAAGAATACACTAAGAAATAAAGAATAATTTACAAGGAATCAACAGCAGAGTAGATGAATGTAAGTGTTTTAGAGTGTAAGAAAGCAAAAATCACCCATCAGAACAGCAAAAAGAAAAAAGAATCCCCCAAAAATGAAGATAGTAGAAGGAGCCTCTGGGACAACTTCAAACACTCCAACATTCATGTCATGGAGGTGCCAGAAGAAAGAGAGAGCAAGAAACTGAAAACCCATTTGGAAAAATGATGACAGAAAATTTGCCTAGCTGGAGCATCACATGAATGAAACATTATTACACATATAAAACTAATATGTAGAAAAATATCAGCCAGACAATTGCTATTTCTAATTCTCACCATTACTTTGAAGTAGAATTTATCATGAAACAAAATGTAGTCTGCTACTTGTATGGAATGAAAATAATCCCATCACAAAATTTTTAATGCATGAAAAATAATGAATATTTTTGAGCTATTTAAAATGTTTATAAGACTACCTTCGTGTTTGCTTATGTGAAGGTGACCATCATATATATCCATGGTATTCATTATAAAGCCACAGTTAAAGTCAGATTTATAATAATTTACTTTTTCTAAGCATGACCTAACAAAAAAGGAAGGAAGGAAGGAAGGAAGGAAGGAAAGGAGGAAGGGAGAGAGGGAAGGAAATTCTTAATTAAGAGCTAATTAAGAAACAAGGGAGGGTGGGAGGGAAGGACTTTTATCAAACAAAGCCCTGAGTACAAACTGAAAGGAACCATCAAAGGGGAACATGGATCTTCTCTAATTCTTTTTTGAAAAAGGACATCAATATTTCAAATCTGTTATTTTTTTAGATACGCTGCCTCTTAGAATTTAACTGGTTTATAGATATATAACCAGTCAATTCCAGTATATGTATATGTATGTGTGTGTACACATACACACGCACACACACCATCTGTCTGGAAACAGTCCAGCTATTGTTAATATAACAAGAACAGTTTGCGTGACATCGATGTAAGCTGGCAGCCAAGGAGAGTGGACTGGAATGCACATGCGTGAACAATGATGTCTTCACAGTACTAGTCAGTGGGGGCTGTAGAAATGGGTGAGTAAGCAAGTGTACTGTGTGGCTGTCACACTCAAAATTACTGAGCAAGTGGAGCAATGAATCTGCATCAAATTTTGCATTAATCTTGAACATTCAGTTGATTCAACTATTCAGATGGGCAACTGGTGATTGGCAGCTTCATCACGACAACGTGCCTGTTCATGCACCACGTATCATACAGAATTTTCTGGCAAAACATCAAATCACTCAGGTGACTCAACCCCGCTACAACCCAGGTTTGGTGCTCCGTGACTTCTGGCTTTTCCCAAAACTAAAATCACCTTTGAAAGGGAAGAGATTTCAGATCATCGATGAGATTCAAGAAAATACGATAGGGCAGTTGATGGCGATTGGGAGAACTGTGTGACCAGGGTGTCTACTTTGAAGGGGACTGAGACATCATTGTCCTGTGTACAATATTTCTTGTATCTTGTTCAATAAATGTCTCTATTTTTCATATTACATGGCTGGATACCTTCTGGACAGGCCATACACACATACACACAAGTTGTTCCTGCCATCTATTGTTAACTCCCTCAAAACTTAGTGGTGTAACCATAATCAGTCTATGGTATCTCACCTTTGTGGGTCATGACTCAGAGTTCCATTGAATACTATCCTTTTCCATGGGTTATTGACAGAGTAGGCTACTCTGAAGAGTCCTAGACATCTCCACTCTCAGTCTGGTGCATCAGATGAGATGGCTGGAAGATTACAGTCAGTTGGGGCTGGGTCACCTATACATGGGCTCTCCAGCATAGAGTCTGAAGGTAGTGGGGCCTGTATATATGGCAGCGCAGGGAGACCAAAGTGTTCCAACGGAGCCCTCCCCAGTGGAAGCTGCAATGCTTCCTATGACCTAACCTTCAGTGCCTGAGAATGTCACTTTTGAAGTCTTCTATGAGTCAAGCCAGATGTGAAGGCCAAACCAGACACAAGAAGGGACTTTGACATTTCACGTTTCCGTGGGGGAAGCAGCTAGGAATTTGTGGCCACTTTAAATGTTCCACACAAGTTCATACTGTAAGACATACCAGGAAGAAAAAAGGAAGATATATAGAAGAAATCTATTGAAAACAACCACAGCTCAAAAGTACATATTTTGTTGATGCTTTAGGAATATTATTTTTTGGAAAAAAAAAAGTATTGTTTCTAATTATATCCTCTTTAAAGTTGTTCAGGCTTAAATTATTGTGACTAACTTTTATGACATGTAACTTTTAAAGCCTAAAGCTCTTTTATTTATTTATTTTTGGTTATTCTATTCTGGTTTTTTGGTTATTTTTTAAAAGAGAATTCTTTTCCCATTCCCAAGGGACTTAGCCAAATATCAAGCAGAATTGAGATGGATTTCTATTCAGGCACACTGCCTTGGGAGGCCACTTAAACTGTGAAGGAGACTATTAACTCTTCCAACACACTTGACTGTTAAGAATATGACTGTGAAAACAACTGGTAGCATAAAGGACCCACATTCCGAGTACTTCTTAATCTACTTTTTAATCCTTACCCAAGGATTATGTTTATTGATTTTAGAGAGAGAGGAAGAGGGAGAGAGAGAAACATCAATGTGAGGGAGGAGCATCAATTGACTGTCCACCGTATGCACCCTGATGGGATCACATGCACCCAGACTGGAGATAGAACCCGCAACTTAGGTATGTACCCTGACTGGGAATCGAACCCCACAACCTTTTGGTGTATAGGACGACACTCCAATGAGCCACCCAGCCAGGACCCGAGTACTTCTTAGAGAATGTAACGTTTACCTCATAGCCACTCACATCTTAGCAAAGATCAGTTGAAGTGTTAGTCATAGTGAATTCCTGACATGATGCAGTACTTGCAGTCCTCTAATCCTTATCTGCCCTTGGATTCATCCAAGCCAGTAGATTTAACACCTCATTGTTTTAATGCCCTATTTACAATCTTTTACTAAACTGAACTTTGACATTACACCATCACCACATATTAATAGCCTTTATAAGACACTGCCTTTTACAGCTCATTATTGTATCTATAATTTTTGATGTAATTGAAGTGTGGCTCATGACATCACTCTCCTCTAGTAGAGTCTTCTTTAGGAAACTGTGCAGGTAAAATTTCCCCTGGCTCAATACCACAAATAACTGAACTTCTCTGGAGCAACTAATTTGTCTTTATTTTGAGACCTTGAATCATGTAACTTATTACGGTTTCCTCTCTGCCATGTCTGCTAAAAGTCAAATTTGTTGCCTAACCTTGGCAACTGAGAGAACATGAATTTGAGTGCTGACCTTATACCCACAGTTCAACTCATTTTGCATAACCCTGCTTTCCCTTTTTGTTGAATAACTCACTTATTTTCTTTTTTAATTATATTTTATTGATTATGCTATAACAGTTGTCCCAATTTTCCCCCTTTTGCCCCCCTCCACCCAGCACCCCCCATTCCCTCAGACAAAATCCCCACACCATTGTCCATGTCCATGGGTCATGCATATAAGTTCTTTGGCTACTCCATTATCTGCTTATATTGTATGTTTTTTGAAACCCAACTCCAATCTTTTTAAGAAAAGTTAAGCAGTGAGTGATTAAAGAAAAAATAACTATCCAGCCCTGGCTGGTGTGGCCCAGTGAATTGAGTGCTGGCCTGCAAACCAAAGGGTCACTGGTTCTATTCCCAGTCAGGGCGCATGCCTGGGTTGTAGGCCAGATGCCCACTAGGGGGTGTGCAAGAGGCAACTTCTGAATATATCTTTTGCACATTGCTGTCTCTCTTTCTCCCTTCCTTCCCCTGTGTCTAAAAACAAATAAATTTTTTCAAAATAAATAAATAAATATCTAACAATCATTCAATGAGTATTCACTATGTGTTACAACGAGATTATAAGCAGGATGCTACCTTATTATGCCTTTAAACACATGCTTTCCAGCTATGAAAAATAGCAACATATATTTAATGGATGATCTCAATTGAGTCTAATCAGGTATTGGTTGTGTGAGACTTGATCTCTATCTCCTTGAATCCATTTTAATGGAAGGGCCTAAAGAATAATTCAGTATTAATAGTTAGAATTCAGAAATTTTCAGGCCTGTAGGGTAACTATTGTTGGTGAGAAAGGAATGATATTCCCAGGAGAAAATTTCACTCCAAAGAAAAGCTTTGGCATTTGCTAACATTTTAAATGGTTAATCCAAAATAACCCTAAATAGTAAATGACATGTTTTAGTTCCCTAAACATGCATATTGTAACGGTCATTTTATGGGGCCCAATATCTTGCAACTCAAAATATAAGGCTCAGTTCAAACTGTTGTAGGGACTTTTGTTTTGTTTTGAAATAAACATTACACTTGCTCCAAAATATTTTCAGGTTAAATAAGTGGTTCTCAACTAAGGATGATGATGCCCAAAGACACTCCTGGTTGTCATAACTGGAGGTGGTGGTAGCACTGACATCCTATTGGTAGGATGGGATGGTAGGATTGGTAGTACCGACATCCTATTGGTAGAATGGGATGGTAGGATTGGTAGTACTGACATCCTATTGGTAGGTCAGGAATGCTGCTAAACGTCCCACAGGACACAGGGCAGCAGCCCACAACAAAGAAGCATCCAGCCCAAACGTGCTGAGACTGAGAAACCCTCACTTAATGTCACTTGCTTAACGTCACACAGTTCTTAACCAATAACTAGTGTAAGAGGTTAAAACAATGTAAAATTTGGGGGAGGGAATAACTGTTGGCTTTCAATAATATCGGAGGCTTTTTGCAATTGTCATATTTATTTCTATACATACAGCATCTAGCATAAGGCCCCATCTATAAAGGCTTGTTGAAAAAAGCAAGTGACCGATCAACAGGGATTATGAAAGGAAACTGTTGATTTCCACACTGAAGGGAGTTAGCTTCCCCCAGAGAAGGTGCCTTTTGCCTCTCTCTTACTTGGTTCTATGCTAATCAGAAATATAGAATACTTGTAATGTAGGTATTTATGAGAAGGTTTGCTTAAAAATTCAATGAATCCCAGCACCTGGAAAATCATAAGACACCTGATATTTGAGAGACAGTCTAATGATTGTTATTTGCTATCTCAACATCTGGATGGTCCCAGTACTATCTCTGTGTTATGTAAGCTCAAGGAGCAAAGAGCCTGGATGTGTTGCCACCAGCTTGTCTGAAGCATCAATATAAGAACTATCTGGATGAAAGAAGGTGAAGGGATTTGCCAAAGGACATATACGCATAACCCACAGACAGACAATAGTATGGTGATGGCCAGAGGGAAGGAGGGCTGGTGGGCAAAGGGGGAGAAAATGGGGACATCTGTAATTGTGTAAACAGTAAAAATAAAGGAAAACAGAAAGAACTATCTGGTTAAACAGCATTTCTGTATCTCCTGTGATATTAGAGTTAAAGCCATTGTCCAGTGTGTCACATAATATATTTTACGCAACCATATGCTATTAACTCAGACTTGAGATTTGTTCCAGGAAAAAAAAAATGCCTCAGCATATTATTCCTCTTGTCAAAACACAAAACTATATGTATATAACCGGCTATTTTTCTTTTTCACCTAGCTACAAGAAAAACGAGCTGCCTGAAATTATTTGCTATTTCTGAGGCTGTATCATGAGTGGTTAAAATGACACACCCTGGAACTCTCTGGATTCAAATCCCAGAGCCACCAATTACTAGCCGAGGACTTCACTTCTCTGTGCCTCTGTTTCTTCACAGGCAAAAGGAAAATAATTACACTGATTTAAGATTATTGTTAGGATTAAAGTCATTAACCGTGGGACTTAAAACAATGCCTAGCACATAAAAAGCCCTTGGTTAGTATCATCTATTATTAGTTCTGTTTTCTTTTGACAATTCCAAGTCTGCTGCATTTTCTAGTAGCCTTTTGACTTGTACGCCTTATAAGGCCAGAGCATCTTGGAGATTACTCACCAATGAACTATCAATCTCTAGAAGAACAGCTAACATAGAGTATGTCTTTAAAAACATGTGACCTGAATAAAAGAATAAAATGTGGAGACTTGTACTCCACATTTAAATGTCACTTTCAGTTTATAGAGTTAGATCAGAGGGGATTAAATGAGATTTTCTTAAGATGCAATTAAAAATTACTTAAGGCCCTGGCTGGTGTTGGCTCAGTGGATTGAGTGCCAGCCTGTGAACCAAAGGGTCACTGGTTCCATTCCCAGTGACCTCATTTCAGGGCACATGCCTGGGTTGCAGGCCAGGCCCCCAGTTGGGGGCATACGAGAAGCAACCATATATTGATGTTTCTCTCCATCTCTTTCTCCTTCCCTTCCCCTTTATTTAAAAATAAGTAAATAAAATATTTTTTAAAAATTACATAAGAACAGTTTTCTCTGCAAATGGTACAGACTCTGATGCTAGAACAAATATTTTTTCACTCTATGTAATGGACGCAAAGAAAAGAGGGCCAGGAACCCTTTCCTGCAGGAGTTTATCACCCACTGTCTATGACGAATGCAGAGTCTAGTTACTGGGGAATTCAGGTGCTTTTCTATAATTATGTGACAATGGTGCACATGTTCTTTTTTTCCAAGAATTTTCTCATTTCAGTTTGAAGCATTTCATTTGAACATAAGAGAGCATCGATGGGATTTCCAGGGTGCAAAGTAAAAACCAACTACCTCCAACTTCACACTGTCTAGAGATTTGGCATGAGAACTAAAGTGTCCAAAAAAAAAACCAAAAACGAAAAAACACATACTCTAAGTTTTCAAAAACCATTTTTCTATAATTATCCAGACAGCACAAAAATTACAACTTGACAAATGTTGGAAATAAAGTTTTTGATCCTGTCACAAATATGTCTAAGGAACTCATAGAGTGTTTAATTCATTGAAAAAGAAATCTCACCTGCTGCCCATCACATAACCAAAAGGAGAGCAATGTGCTTTGTTGCAGGTTTATTTGCAGAGGTGAATTCCTATCAGTGGAAATGAGACAGAGAGTACGGTACTGGCAGCAAAACCATCTGAAAGGATTGCTTTCCTAAGGTTAGCTCCCCAAACGGCTCTGAATTTGAAGAAAGACAACATTTGAAAGAATACAATGGGACGGACACTTTTAGCTCCGTGGTAAGAGGCACTGCAGAAATCTAAATGATTCCAGTAATGTCCTTCTAATGTTCTATGACATTATGTGACCTGATTTCTCACTGTGTTGTGTTACCATGCCCACATCATATATTCATTTCATTTCTCTCCCTCTCTCTTTCTTGATCATTTACAAAATTACAGGGCTGGAAGAAAAGCTGATTTTCCACCATTTAACTTGACTCTGTCAGCATTCGCAATTATGATGTGATTTTGAGGATCATTAAAAAGTGATACACCCATTATTTGACAGATTTAGATATCTAAAGATTACAAAACATGCAATATTTGTAATTTTTAACATGTAATGGGAATAATTGATTGTCTTTTGTGAATTGTTTTTTGATGAGCTTTCTATTCCCCTTAGACAGTTAAAGCCAAAGTTTTCCTCTCTCCCTGCCCTCTTTTTGGCTTTACTTGTTCTTCCCTGAAGAATCTAAAGACTGCTTTATTACATCTTAAGATTTAAATCACAGGAGGAAGGGAGAGAACAGAAATATCTAGAAAGCTTTGGTCAAATATCAGGCATTACGTTAGGTACTTTGTAATATGTTATCTAGTCTCCACAGCAGCCTTGTGTGGCTTGTATTGTGAAATCCATTTTATAAATTGATAAATGGGCGCTCAGAAATATTAAGTAATTTATTCAAAGTCAAACAGCTAGCAAGCGGCAGAAGCAGGCTTTCCCTTCCAAATCTATGCCTATTGCTCTGCCACCATGTCAGAATGCACAAGCAGGTCATGTGGAGAGCCTGGTCCTGACCTACACTGTGCTAACAAAGCACTTGCCACCAAGGAAGTGATTGGGACTTGTCTCATTCTCAATATGGTCATCGTGCACAATTCTTGCTTACTCTGTCCTTGAGAGCATTCCAGGTTGGGCTGCCTACAAGAGGTTCATCTAGGAAAACTGCTTGCAGAAGAAAGAAGGCATGTGGAAAATAGTCATGTGTAAAAATCCTCTGATTGAGGTCTACAATTCAATAGAAATTGCAGCGGCACCTCTTAACTATGGACGGAACCCAGAAGAATTCAGTATCTTGCCACACATTTCATTTCCAGGTTCAGCTTGATCTATAGGCAGAGTAAGCAAACATTATTTAATTTAATCTTTCTGAAAGACATGTACGTACTATGATTTTCTGCATTTTTAAGATTATCTCAAGAAACCAACATTTAAAATAATTAACAGTGTCATGATTGCTGGGGACGGGGTGGGTGATAAGGGGACAAAATGGTAATGGAAAAGAAATACAATAAAGATTTAATCAATTGATTAATTAATTAAAATAATTAAGTGCCTTTTCCAAGGTCACACAGCTAAACTTCTGTACTATAACAGCAAAATCTTTCTGATAAAGTTTAGTCCTTTTCCTGGAGTCCTGAAACATTTCTTCTTCACCTCAGCCCATTTCACAGTCACTCCTATTGGTCCTTCGCCACCCTTGGCTGCATGGCCGCAAACATGCTTGTCAACTCCACTTCCTTAAAGTCTCCCCCTGCTCTTAGAGCTTCTCTCAGTTTGCTCAATGGTTCCATAGAATGTTTCCACTAGTAGTACTGTCTAATTAATGAGCCCCTCAACTTCTCCTCTCCATAACATTTCAATGCACTTGAAATTGAAACAGGTATTGTATTTCACTTATTTACTGAAATGTGACATTTTGATTCATAGACATTCTCATACTAATATCCACACAAAATGACATACATTTTTATATATTAATATAATAAGTCTCTTTAATATTTGAACACTTCAGCTACTTTGATGTTTTTGAGGTCACTGCTTCTAAAAACCAATAATTGTGTTTGATAAGGCAATTGGGACACACCCCATCATGAGGCCCCTAATAAATATACCAAATAGAAAACTAGAACACATTTACCTGATAAGTAGAGTCCAAATGACATCAATCTACTCATTAAACAAACATTTTTTAGCACTTATTATGTTTAAGATTTTGTGCTATTCACGTGATCAAAAGTGTAACATTAATTAACCACCACTTAACTTATTTGGTCTGTTTCCTTTCTAAGTTGAGGGTGATTGCAGGTTTGTTGGGTAACGGCTCTGCCCCTCAGTTTCTTCTTTTATAATCAGGGGATTAGCTGATTTCAAAAATCCCTGGTAGTTGTAGGTCTGTGATGCAAAGCGGTTGTGTCACTCCCTAGATTGAGAAGTCATCTCTTCTAACTTTCCAAATTAGATATGGTTTAATCTTCACAGTTCTCTAACTTAAAGAAAACTGTTAAAATGATACATGAGTGACAAGAACTATCTTGGATGTACTGTGGATTTATCTTAGCAGTATATTGATTTAAGTATAAGTGAATCATAAACAGAAGGATTATATTTCTCCTAAAGTAAACATGCCTAAAATATCAGATGACATTTTCTTGGCAAAATGCACTTAGGATTTTTATTAAACCCCAGACATTTGAAAATCATGTGAAATACTGAGAACAGAATACTCACACAAGTTCTATACCTATGAAATGAAGTAAATTGAGGCAATTTGTTGGGTATTACTCTGTTGCTTTTATTCACCTAATACTAAAGTAAAACTAAATTTGAAACTTAAGAATCTATTTAAAGGCCCAAACCACAAAGATCCATATCCACTATCTGGACGTCTTTGCCCAAGAGTTAAACAAATTCCCCTGTACCACTTGCCTCTCCATTGATCATTTCTTTCAGATGGCTTAACTGGACACTGGCTCCTTCCATTGGCTCTCCCTGTCCTCTCAGGTATAGAAGCTCTTTCTCTCAAATACCACATATTTCTGGGTTTAAAAGCAACTTTCAGCTCATGACTTCCCCACCTCCACATAAAAACAAACAAATAACACATATATACTCCCTTGAATTTCTTGGCAATTGCCTATACATTTTTCTTATTTTCTGATATTATGTTCTATTATTCTCCTAGTCACTTCCCTTGATTCAATTTAATTTTTGGCATCTGTTCAAATCACTTATTGCCTGCTATTCAGAATAATGTCATCATTTCCTGGACAACTCATTCAAACATGAACATTATAATCTTTGAACTTGAGTTTTTCTTTACTCCACTTGTTATCCTTCTCATGGACCTACCAGATATGCTTCAGTTCTGAAATTAGAAAAGCCTTCTTTTTACTCTGAGACCCCAGTTTTCTATCGTTCCCACAAATCTCTTTAATTTCTTTAAACTCCAATTCACAGGTCTTTCTATTTTCTCCCCAATTAGCCAGTGTTTCCTTCTTTCTCTTCTACATCTCGGATTCATTGCTTCAAAACGTCTTCCTGACACTGTCCTTGCAAACATCTAAATTCTGATTGAAATCAATGAGGTTGAGGACGCTGTCTAGTAAACCACACAAATGAACACTAAACCAAGAGTCGAGTTCTCTCTTCGTTTCCCTAACTGCAAATAAGAAAAAAGCAATTGAGTCACATGGCAATATTAACCCTTTCCTTCTTAAAGCCATTCCTTCCTTATACCTCAACTCCAAATCAATTTTCTCAACAGGGAAAATACAATCCATCAGACACAGTGCTTAAAATTGTAGAAAAGGATAGGAAGAGATCATATAAGAAGACTAGATGATCTTTTTATACTTTACACCCATAGAGCAGACCTGAAGTCCCCTCTCCTACAGAGAGTTGAGGAGTGGCACTTATTGTCACTCATCAATTTCCTCGAGGTGAAGGGCAAGACTCTTGCTCTCCTATTGAAACTTAGGACCCAGCACAGGAGGGGTTCAAATGACATTCACTGAACATATGAATAAATGACTGGAAAATGAACAGGGAATTTCTGACAAACATGTGTGTAGTTTCAAACATCCAGCTAATTGCTTCAGTTGCATGCTTGCTATATATGGAGACCTGGCTTTTGTTTCAGAAAACTATCTCAAACCATTTTCATGTGTCTTTGGTTTTAATATAACTCAAAATAATCTGCCAAGTATATTTCTCTATAGACTTTAAACACAGAATTCTTTCAAGGGAAATGTAATCCTAATATTTATGACTCATTTACATTTAAATCATCAAAACATCACTTGGCTATCTAATTTTCCTATTCCCTAACTGGATAATTGTTTGTATATTTAAGACAAAATTATTGTTTGTCCTTAATTTATTTAGATACTTGTCTCAATTATATACTCTTTACCTTGTATGTAATAAGCCATAATAAAATTTAAAGACACTGTGATTTAGGGATACTTCAGTCTTCATATTTAGGGATAAAGATTTTGTATAAGAGAATTGAAACAAGAAATGAGATGTTAAAAAGTGTTATTTTAAATAAAGGCATATGTAGTTATTAATGTATAATCCATAGAAGTCATTCTTTTTCTTTTTTAAGATTTTATTTATTTATTTTGAGAGAGAGGAGAAGGGAGGGAGACAGAGAGGGAGAGAAACAGCAATGTATGGTTGCCTCTCACATGGCCCTCACAGGGGACCTGGTCCGCAACCCAGGCATGTGTCCTGACCGGGAATCGAACCGGGACCGTCTGGTTCCCAGCCCGCACTCAATCCACTGAGCTACACCAGCCAGGCCATAGAAGTCATTCATAATACAGAAAAATCCTTAGATCAGTTTAGCAGTTTTCACTATTCCTGCTTATTTCAAAATAAATCAATTGTCAATCTCATGGAAAAAGGAGTCGGTATTGTAATAGAAAATCAAGTTTGGATGCTAAAAATGATAAAGACCTTAAATAGATAGAGAACTAGAGAAAGGAACTTAAGTTTCTTGGAATATAGTTTTTCTTGTCTTTGTAAAGTACTTTTCCATGTCACTTTTACCTCTTCTTTTTCCTCTCTCTTTCTCATTCACTTTGCTTTAACTATGCTGGCCTTGAATATTCAAACACATTTCTTTCTCATGACCTATTCCTATTCTATTCTATCTCCTGGAGTCACGTGGCTCATGCCAATTATGTTACCATTCCAAAGTCACCTCTTAACAGGCCTTTCCTAATCACTCTAGACAAAGTAGCCATTTCTTCCCATTTTGTCATTCTCTTCTTACCCTGCCATATTCTTATCATAATACTTATTATTGTAATAATATCACTACCTAGATTTATAAAATATATTTATTAATTTAGCTATCTATGTCAAATTTCCCCCCAAAAGCAGGGACTTTGATTTCTTCAATACCGTACTTCCCACTATTCATTGAATCAATCAATGAATCCTCAGTGTTAGCATTTAGTTCAGTGTTAGTATTAGGTTTTGTTTTTGTTTAGTTTGGTTTTCAACTTCCCCTTACTCAGTTCCATAATATGCTAAAGTGAAAACACAGCATTTGCAAATATTAATGATGAAAAAAGGGAGAATAATGTTTTCTATATAGTACAATGTTTATTCTGGTTCAAAGGTGGAACTAATGTTTCTCAATTCTGCTTCATATATGGTTCCAAAATATTTAAAGACTTGGGATTAGACAAAGCAAATAAAATTCTTTGTTGTTGTTTTGACAGAGGAAGAAGGAAAGGTCAATATTTGTACTCCTGGCTGTGTAGATAATGGGATGTTCTAATTTGGATTTACACTAAATATAAATAAAAACTGACTTATTGCTAGTTACATTCAGCAATATGAATTGTGTTTCACCAAACAGTATTTTCATATTTTGGAGTAAAAAATATATTATTTACCACTAAATTAACACTATCTAATTTTTCTAAACATTATGAAGGTGATAGAAACTAGGGATGGAATGTGGAAGATATAGAGGTTATTTAACCTTTTTTTAAAAAAAATCATCCAATCCTTTTTTAATTTATGATTTTTGGAGGGGGGGGGAAAGAGAAACAGAAACACTAATTTTTTTGTTCCACTTATTGATGCATTCATTGGCTGATTCTTGTATGTGCCCTCATTCGGAGCAAACCCACAGCTTTGGCATATGGGGATGGCAGTCTAACCAACTGAGCTATCCAGCCAGGACTCCAATTCTTACCATCCAATTTTTTATTAACATCTAAATAAAGTGACAAAATGACAATTCTTATCATTTTTGAACATATATATTAGGTTCCATGAATTTTGTGTACCATATTTTGTGTATATTTCCCATTTAATCCTCCCATCAAACAGAAAAAAACTAATACTCAGAAAGTTTAACTAGCTTGCTCAAGGTTACCCTGATTTTTTCTGTGGGAGACTGGCTTCCGGACTATTCTGCAGTAACGAACAATTTACCCAGCATGAGTACTCTGTTGGGCAGCTACACTCTATATCAGCACACAGAGCATGGCCTAATGCTCTCAGATAATGTGGTCCAATTGCTCAACTCTTCAAAAATATGCTAAAGAACTTAGCACACAAAATCCATTTTGTTTTTAAATGAAAGATGCACATTTTTCAGTGTATTTAAGTAACTCTGGAAACCTTAAAAATTATATTTGTGACCAGGAAAGAGATAACTGTTGTGATGACCAGAAAGATAAATAGATTTCAGAGGTAAGTCTCCTTCCTTCACATAGCCAAGACAGAGCAGAAAGCACAGGGAGTGGGTCAGGGAACTGCTGAGCCAGCTGCATGAAGGTATTCAACCTCATGCTCAGGCCATAGTCCACATTCTCACTATGACTGTGGTGGTTTATGCAAAGATTTATAAGCTACTCACAGTGATTGTCATGCACATATCACAGAGACACCAAGGCTTGGAATTTATTTTGAATATACAGATGACCACATGTAGCCTATGCTTTGGTCCTAAGTGGGCTTGGTTTCCAGTGATATGACCCTGACCTCCAGCTTAAGAGATAATGGTCAGGTTTCTCAGCAGACAATAAAGAGCTAAGATGCATTTTTCTCTTTATCTCCTATTTCTTGAATAATTCCTATAATCTGAACCTCAAAGATCAAACTGCAGTATCTCCCATACTAGCTTGTTATATCAACTAAGGTTGCAATGAAAGCAACCAATCATAGACTTTGACTGATAACTGACATTAAACCAATAGTTGAACTCCAATCCCCTCCTTGACTGCTAAAGGACACATAGTTGACTTGTACGGCCATACTAACCAAGGAATAAATGGCCAGGGGCCACTTTAAATAACAGCAAGACCGATTCTTCCAAAACTGTAACAATGATTCACACAAAAAAGACACTGGTGTCAAGACTATAAAATTTTATATATCATCAGCCTCTGATAGTTGTGGTTTTTGGCTGTGACACAGAGAGACCCAGATAATCAAAAAAAGAGGCTGGCAACTTACCTTATACTATTTCTCTGTTACAACCATCCTTTGTTTAAAAGTCATGCCCTTTGTATTTAATTCAGAGGTATAGGAAACCATTCTGCTCATCGTGGGAAATGTAGCTCAGCACTTCCTAAAAATCTCTGGCATGCATATCAGCAAGCAGGCCCCACATGCGTGGATGGGTTTTTCCTGTGGGTAAATCAAGCTTACGTCTTTCCTAGAGTTAAGCCTTGTTCTTGCTAAAAAACTCTCTCACCCTGGGTTAAAAGAACGAATGCTGATTGCATATCTCCAAAGTGGTTTCCTGAAAGTCTGTGATAAACCTTTCAAGTACAGCCCAGTACCTTTTGCCTTTACATTTGCAAATATCCTCCTTTGATATCCTCTCTTTGTTGTCTATCACCTGATGAGGACCTGTGCATAGTAAATGAAAACCACCCTCAATGTAATGTGTCCAGTAAGACAATAAAAGCCTGTCAAGGCAGGGATCAGCATGCTCTCCCCTCTGGAGAGAGTGGCCAAGGCATTCCAAGCCATTCTCGGGCCCCCTTGCTCTCTCCAGCCCACACCTGGGCCCCCTTGCTCTCTCCGGCCCACTCTCAGGCCCTTTCTCTCTGGCCCTCTCTCTGACTCAGAGGGGGTTTCTGTGTAGTCTCTGAGTTTTCTCCCCACAAAATTCACGTGTGGAATTATTTATAAATCAGCCACAGTATACAGATTCTGCAGGACAGGATCCATGACACAGAGGCATCTGGTAATATTGCTTTTAATTTCAGAATATCCATATGGAAGAAAAACCCACTCCACATGGCACAGAAGAGAGAAGCGTGAGATCAATTAAGACCGATTCCCGCCCTTACTGGTGTGGCTCAGTCGTTTGGGCACCGTCCTGCAAACTGAAAGGTCACCAGTTCAATTCCCAGTCAGGGCACATGCCTGGATTGTGGGCCAGGTTCCTGGTTGGGGTGTGCAAGAGGCAACCGATCGACGTTTCTCATGCACATCAATGTTTCTCTCCCTCTCTTTTTCCCTCCCTCCCCCCGCCCTAAAAATAAATAAATAAAATCTTTAAAAAAAAATACTAATTTCCTATCATCAGACAGTACTCAGAAGAGACCTTCATTTGTAATCCACCATTTTTTTCTGCTTGTGTGGCTATAGTCACATTTCAGAGAATCTAAGAATCACAAAGTGGCTTAAATTATCAGGTCCAAAGTGTTAGTCTTTTTGGCACATATTTCCTCAGAAAAACATTTCAATATGTGTGGTTCCACAGAAAACTAAGCTTCTCTTTTCTTCAAGATTGGGTCAGTTAATTTAGTCCAATGCCACACACACCAGGG
>PVJI01024663.1:0-21618 GCA_004026765.1 Micronycteris hirsuta
GGTCACTGCAATATTTTTTCTAATATAACTCCTCAGGCAAGGGAGACAAAGGAAAAAATAAACAACTGGGACTACATGAAACTAAAATGCTTTTGTACAGCACAGGAAACCATCAACAAAATGAAAAAAACAACCCACTGAATAGAAGAACATATTTACCCATGACAATCTGATGAGGAGTTAATATCCAAAATTTATAAAGAACTTTCAAAACTCAACACCTAAAAAACAAACAATCCAATTAAAAAAGGGGCAAAGGACCTACAAAGACACTTATCCAAAGAGGACATACAGATGGCCGATAGACATATGAAAAGATGTTCAATGTCACTAATCAGAGAAATGCAAATTAAAACCACAATGAGATATCATCTCATACCTGCCAGAATGGCTACCATCAACAAATCAACAAAAAAGAAGTGTAGGCAGGTATATGGAGAAAGGGGAACCCTTTTGCACTGTTGGTGGGAATGCAGATCGGTGCAGGCACTGTGGAAAGCAGCATTAAGATGCCTCAAAAATTAAAAACGAAGTTGCCTTATGACCCAGCAATTCCACTTCTTGGAATACATCTGAAGAAACCCAAAACACTAATTCAAAAGAACATTAGCACCCTTATGTGTTTATTGCAGTAATACTTACAATCACCAAGTATGGAAGCAGCCCAAGTTTCCCTCAGTAGATGATTGGATAAAACAACTATGGGACTTTTTCACCGTGGAATACTAGTTGGCTGTAAAAAGAAAATTTTGCCTTTTGCAGCAGCATGGATGGGCCCAGAGAAATTATGCTAAGTGGAATAAGCCAGTCAGAGAAAGACAAATACCATATCTGGAATCTAAGAGAACAAACTGAACTAACAATCAGAATAGGGACAGACTCATAGATCGAGAACAGGCTGATACCTTTGGGTGGCAGGGTAAGGGAGTAGAGGGATTGAACAAAAAGGAAAACGGACAAATGGACAACAGTGTGGTGACTGCAGGGGGATTAATGGTAATGAAAAGAAATAAAATAAAATAAAATAAAATAAAATAAAATAGCCCTGGCTGGTGTAGCTCAGTGGATTGAGCGCGGGCTGGGAACCAGGCAGTCCCGGTTCGATTCCCAATCAGGGCACATGCCTAGGTTGCAGGCCAGGTCCCCGTGAGGGCCATGTGAGAGGCAACCATACATTGCTGTTTCTCTCCCTCTCTGTCTCCCTCCCTTCCCCTCTCTCTAAAAAGAAATAAAAATAAAATCTTAAAAAAAATAAAATAAAGTAACCAACTTAAAATTAATAGCCCCAAAGACACATGTTTGGGGTGGCAAAACTTTAGTCTTTTTGAAGCCAAATACATTTAGGCATGAAAAACATTAAATCCAAGGAAAGCCCTCCTTCACTGAAGCCTGGGCTTTTAATCTTTACATGCTTAAGAGAAAGGCTTCTGTGGCTCCAGAGCCAAATATCCAGTTGCAATAGTGCCCTGTTGGTGGGGATGCAGACTGGTGTAGCCACTGTGGAAAACACTATGGAGGTTCCTCAGAAAATTAAAAATGGAATTGCCTTTTGATCTAGCGATTCCACTTCTGGGAATATATCCTAAGGAACCCAAACACTAATTTGAAAGAATATATGCACCCCTATGATCCCTGTAGCATTATTTACAACAGCCAAGATTTGAAAGCAGTTCAAATGTCCATCAGTGGGTGACTGGATAAAAAAAGCAGAGGTACATTTACACAATGGAATACTACACAGCCATAAAAATAATGAATCCTTACTATTTGTGACAGTATGGATGGACTTAGAGAGTATTATGCTAAGTGAAATAAGTCAGTCAGAGAAAGACATTCCACTTATAGGTGGCATGTAAAGAACAGAATAAACAAATCAAATAGAAATAGACTTGTAAATACAGAGAACAGACTATTGGTTGTCAGGGCCAAAGAAGATCGGGGTATGGGGTGCAAAAAGCGAAGGGATTAAGAAGTACAAATTGATAGTTACAGAATAGTCTCAGGGTTGTAAAGTACAGATAGGGAATATAGTCAATAGTATTGTAATAACTATGTATGGGACCAGGTGGGTACTTGAAATATCAGGGACATCACTTTACAAAGTATATGATTGTCTAACCACTATGCTGTACATCTGAAACTAATACTGAATAACAATGAAAAAAGAAAATAAATGCATTTCAAAAGAACATAGCACAAAAGAAGAGTTTTCTGGGAAGAGCATTTACCATTGACTAAGATTGACTGGTGGCACCACCCCACTCCTGTGTGCCGCTGGGGACAGGCCTTTAGTTGGAGCCCTTACTGACTGGAGTTTTGGTGTGATAAATTTAATCTTCAGGAGAGCATTCTGCTGTAAGGGTAACAAAAATCTTCACCTTCTACAGTGTTCTCAGTCTCAAAGTGATCTGCCCCATCAGCAATTGTTGTCTTTTGGGGTGGAGCAGGTGTGGAGAGAAAACTTGGCTGCCCCTACAAACCAACCTTTCAGCCGGGAGGCAGTGTGTTTAGAAGTGAGATATGACTCTGTCTTCAGTCCCCAGCATTGGATTCCCAGGTCCATCACTGATTTGTCCTACAAATGTGGGCAAGTTACTGAGTCTCCCTGTTAAGAGTATCCTCATCTGTAAAGTGGGGATAATACTAGTACCTGCCTCATGGAGATTTTGTGATGATGAAATGAGATAGTGCATGTGAAGTGCTTAAAACAATGGTCAGCACATGGAAAACACTCGAGAGTAAGTAGTACCTTCACTCTTTTGTATAATGCATTAAAGGGCATGATAACAATGTACAAGACAATAAAGGCAATTCTTTTTTAGTTTTAAGCAAATGTTATAAAACTATTTCTGAGACCGATATAATTCTAATTTAAGTAAAACTGGATTTATCCCATTACCAGTATTTATTTTAAAGAGCTACACCATGTATAAATCATTCTAACTCTAGAGACTGGATTGGGTTTGAATTCACATGGTAGGTACCTTTAATTGCATAGTAACTCAAATAGCCAAGATAATACGTGGAAGTAACCCAATTATAAGGGATGACTTGAGCCTGGCTGCTGTGGCTCAATGGATTGAGCACTGGCCTGGGAACCGCTGGTTTAATTTCCAATCAGGGCACATGCCTGGGTTGTGTGCTAGGTCCCCAGTAGGGCGTATGCACCAGGCAACCATTCACTGATGTTTCTCTCCCTCTCTTTCTCCCTCCCTTCCCCTCTCTCTAAAAAATAAATAAATAAAATCTAAAAAAAAAAAAAAAAGGGATGACCTGAATCTGAGGGGAGCTGGTCCCCTTTAATGGCTTACAATTATTCTTTGCCACCACCCAACTTTAAGCCCTTATCAGATTTGCCTAAACTTGCTGCCTAGGAATTCATCCTTACAAATAGTATTCCAATTATTTTCATCCTCTCTTGCTTCTGTTCAAACACCTACCACACCCCTCTGTCCTTTGTTCCAAAGGAGTTCCATTTGTTTCATCTTCTTAACTCTAGCTTAGCTTTTTTTTTTCAACTATAGTTGACATTCAATAGTATTTTATATTAGTTTTAGGTATATGGTTAGACTAGCTCAGGTTTTAATAGCTTACAGAATTAGCATCATTACCACCTTACTTTATTTTCCTTTACTTATCCTTTAAGACTATCCCCTTACTGTAGTGGCTCATATTGTAACCGGAAAAGACTGGCATTCGGGCTGCCTGTCACTACCAAACTCAATAAGCAATGACAGCGATTGAATCTTTCTGGGCACTTTATTCAGATGGTTGGCGATCTGAGAACATGGTGGGTTCATACCCTAACAGACCAGCTTGTCTTTTCTTTCAGGGCCAATGTTTTTATACCAGGGAATAAACAAGGTGCGGTGTGAGGGCTTTGAAGTTCAGGGGATTAGGTGAGCGCAGCAACATTCCTGTCCTGGGCAGTTAGCTGTTCCCAGGGGCGGGTGGTAGTCTGTCTCTCCCCGAAACACAAAGGCCTGGATGCCTCCAGTTGTCCCCAGGCAGTAATCTTTAGTGGTACCCCAGGGGGTTGGCTGTTTTCACAGGAGCCAGGATGGGCCTTATCTGTAGTTTCTGAAATAAAGGCTTTAACATACATGACTTGCTAGGCTTATAACTTTTTACCTTAAACTGAAATTTTCCAACTCTTGAGTCCCCTATCAATACTTTTTCCAGAGCTTTTCTTTCTCTTTACCTCTAATACATTTTTTCCTTTATTATAGGGGAATATTATCTCTAACTGTTCCCAGCCTAAGATGAAGAAATTGAGACTCCAAAAGTAAAAAGACTTGTCTAAGTTGATGTGTTTTTCTTGTTTCAGGGCAGAGCTGATCCTAGCAGGGCAGAATTTTGATTTCTAGCCTAGTGATTTTATTCCTAGTAGCTGTTGCAATTGAGTTTTAGAAGCAGATGAATTTCTTTTCCTTCACAGGTTTTTTCTGTAACTAGGACCTGCTTTTCCCTTACTTCCTATTAGATGAGACCCTAAAAACTCTTGGAACTAATCAATGGTATTCAAATCAGGGTGTGTGTGTGTGTGTGTGTGTGTGTGTGTGTGTGTGTTCATGTGTGCTGGGGAGTAGAGATGAAGAATAAAGTTAAGGGAAGGGACAATATTTAATTGACAGAGGCAATTTTATTTTGAATGAGTGTTTGAGGATATAACATTTTAGAAAGTCTTTCTCTTTTGACCTGGCTTTTTGAGTCCACAATCTTGCATACCACACCACTATCCCTTCATCGCTTTTGGCCAGTGGCCCTATAGTTTGAAATGGTGATTTTATTGCTTCTGACTGGCATTTTGAAGGAGAAAGGCTTTGTCTTTTCCTCACCTGTTTTTGTTGAAGAAAGGCAAGGATTGGAAGCTAATATGTTCTCATTTTCATTTTAAGTCTAAAATTAAAAGTTTGTCTCCCAGGTTTCACAGTAACGTGCAATACAAAATGTAAATAAATACATTTCAGTGGATTCTTGATATGCATGCTAATTAGATATAGTTAATACATGGAATGTGTTTTTTTAAATAACTCTTACCAACATAATTGACACCAAAGGACTTATTTAAATACTTAATATTATTTAAATTTATAATAAAATATTTTTAAAATGAGTATCAAGGTTTATGATCAGTTAGACACAGAAAATACTTCAGGAGACGAGTCTGTAAGGACAGATTGTTCAGGTAAGTACAATAAAACAAATATTACTTTCACATAGACTTTCATGAAACTGGGAAATTAATATATGCTTAAGACTTTGAATATAAGTATTTATTTCATATACTAGAACAAATGCATATGTAGTAATTATAGAAAAAGTTCAAAAGTACAGATGATTTATATCAGTATTAGGTCCCACACCTAGAATTCCCAAAGACAAAAGTTTGGGTTTATGATTAGCTCATCTTATATTAGGCAAAATTTAGGAAAAATTGAGATAGTAAAGATATAAATTCCCTTTGATTCACATTTATTTTCCTTCTGCTATCGCAGTGATCATTTAATTCAATTTAAATCTAGGAGCATAGACTGAGTGCCTGCTAGGTACCAGGTTCTGCGCTAGGTGCTCCGGATAATTCAAAATTAGATATAATGCATTTAAAACTGGTAGACAAGACAGGACCAATGAAACTAAATGATACTATTTTTATGAATGTGATGAATGTGGTAAACAAGTCTCTTTATGGAGAAGAGCTTCACAGAGAAGTGGGTTGTGCTAGTGGTGAAGCAAAGAAAGGTCATTCCAGGCAGAGGCCACTGTGAGCCAAGGCACACCTTGGAAGGCTTAGAGGGGCTGTTGGAGGCCAGGGGGAGGAGGCTGGAAGGTAAGGACAGCTCAGGTTTCTAAAGGCCTTACGTGGATGTTAAAAGGTTTAGACTCCTTAAGCATGGAAAAACTGCAGGGTTAAAGAAGAGTGTGACATGCACTTGGTATTGAGATGCTAATGTATTCAATCCTGAGGGTCCTGAGTCTTCTGGGGAAGTAAATACCAAACTATCTGCAGAGCCTGAGGGCTTGCCCTCCAGGTTGCATGTGACACTGGGGACTGTGTAGGTGTTCCTGGAGGGATGTGAAACAGAGCCACTTGTAAAGATTGTCAATTGGAGTCTGGCTAAAGATGAAAAGTTACTAATATGATAAATAGCTAATTAGCAGAGCCATACAAACTTTTTGTGGCAACATTCAACAAACAAGATGAAGTCAGTTGGGTTGATATTTTTGATAATTGATCATTTCACTGACACCTGTTTTTTAGTCCTTCCTCCTCCAGTCTACCAAATGCCTGTAGTCACTCATCTTTGATTAAGATCTATGATGAAGGCCAAAACTGTGCTGGAGTGTCCCGAACGGGTGGGGGTGGAAATATTTACCAAGAACAGACATTATGCCTTTTTGACAAGAGACAAATGTTTCATTCAAATGCTACATTTCGCATATTGGAAACTGTAATGAATTCTTGTACACTTCTCTGCCTAGTTCACAATGTCAGGCCCAGGCATTGAAATGCCTCAGGCTTTCCTCACAAAATTAAATTTAATGTTACACCATCCGGTAGAATGGTGCATAAATCAAGCATTTGATTTGCATGGACTACAACAAGCAGCTCCCTTCTGGACAAATATAAACCCAACTCTGAATATTATGTCAGGGACAGGAACAAAGCAATCTAGGACTTTCAATAAAAGTCTGGTACCAAGTATAATTCATGTTGGTATTACTCTGCTCTATGTCAACCCTGTTATTAAAACTCTTGTTTTAACCTCCTTTTTTCATTTCAAAAGAAAATGTTTTTCTTGACCTTCCTGGATTTAGAGGACCAGTGTGCAGTCAAACCAGTACTATTTATAAACTGGTATCTGCTAGTGAAAACCATGGGCATATTTATTTCCTTTCTCCATCTACCCCCATCCAGCATAGAGTGTGGGAAGGGGTACGTATGAGTAATTAAATGGAAAGAAACTAAACAAAGGGCATGGAATAAAATACACCATGGGAGATTAGGTAACATGGATATTTGCTAATGTTTTTACCTCTGGCCACAGTCCCAAGAGAATACTAAGAACAGTTTCAGAGAGACAGGTTTAAAAAATGGCTCAATAGCCAAAGATAATGTACATTTGGATGCAGAACATGCATCCAATTCAGGAAAAGTGATCCTAAACATGCATCATTTGCTCTCATTTCTGGCTTCCAGCATATGCCAAGTTATACATTTTCCTTACTCATGTTTTCCCCATCACGGGGTATCTGAACCATTTTTTACTAACTAAAATTACTATAATCTAAAATTGAGTAGTGCCCTAAGGTAAGAAGCATTTTTACAAATGCAAAATTAGTCCACACTAACTTCTCAAAGAGCATTAATAGATCATGGACTTACACATATTCTACTCTACATCAAGGCCTGTCATGTTTATTCTGGAATGCTATAGAGGTATTACAAACAGAGCCTGCCCCTGAAGCCAAGTGTATTTCCAAGAAGGCACAGATGTCTGGAACACATAACCAGGTGAAGATGTGAGCCTGAGAGCTATGTTTGATGATTTGGTATCTGCAGTGTAATTTCTCCCAGCTGTCCATAAACATCTGTTAGAATTTGGAATGCTTCAGGTTCTGAATAGGTGAAATCAGGTATCTGAAAAGATAAATTTATGATGGTTTAAAGATAGTAAATTAGGAGTCATCCACTCATTTGTGAATGGAATATGTCAATACATATTTATTAAATGAATACAATATGGCAGTCACTGTGAAGTCACTGTGAGATGTAAAATGAATTAGACTAGGTTTTAGACTAGAATCTATTTTCAAGGAATATATATATACATATATGCATATATATACATATATACACATACACACACACATATATGCATATGAGATATATAGAATTATTGTACAAGGTAAAAGTATCATAAGACTAATAGATATAGTTCCATGAGGCATGAGAAAAGGAGGCATTATTTCCAACTGGAGGAAACTAGGGAAGGCTGAGCAGGCAGGATTCAGCCATGCAAAATAGGTTGGGGTAGGAAAGGAAAATCCAGTGGTGGCTGGGGAGGAGGGCGTGGCCAAATGCTGGGAAAAGGAAAACCCCATGCAGAGACCCTGAGTAATGAACAGTGACCGACTCCACGTGACTGAGCTAGTGAGTGAATGAAGACGAGTAGAAGAAAATAAGATTGAAAAGGTAGATGGGATGAGGGATGGCACTGGACACTGGACTATGCAGTTCAGACTTTTAAAATTAAGCAATATGGAGCCATTAAAGGTTTTTGAGCAGGGAAATTACATGATCTAATCTAGGCTTTAGGAAGATTAATGTGGTCATAACATATAAAGTAGATTAAAGAGCAGAAAGACTGGTATTAAGGAGACCAGTTAGCCTCAGAGAGAAGTAATGAAGGCCTAAACCAGGAGAGTAGGAGTGGGAATAGACAAGAAGTGACAGAATATTATACAAGTAAAATCCACAAGACTTGACAACAAATTTGTGAGCAAGAGGAAACAGTTGATAGGGTTCAGAAATGGCTACCCCAAAATATGGCATTTTAGCATCTAGAATATTTACACTAAAAGAGTTTGAGAAAATGGCAGAAGTAAGAAGGTCACTTTGACCTTTTCTCTCTTTTCCCCTAAAGCAGGCCATAAACCTTCAGGTGAGAGGGACCCTCCCTACACTTGGAGGAAGAGAGCATCCTTATCTCCCAAGACAAAGGGATGCCAAGAAAAATCCTAATCAATAGGCCATACTAAGGTTTTCCTGTACTGTACTTACCTTATACTCCTTAACCTTTCATGTTCCTTCATGGAATATGTGCACTCTTCATCAAACCCAGAATAAAATACTCAGGTCTGTTTTTTTTTTATCTTTATTTCCTTATGTAGTCTCCCATGTCACGTAAAACTTACCTTAAATAATCGTGTATGATTTTCTCCCATTAGTCTATCTTTGTCAAATTTACTTTTCAGACCCAGCTAGGGATTGTATGTAGATCAAGGAAAACTTTCTGAGGTTTTGATTGGGTGAACAGAAAAATCTCAGAAGTTAATGTTAAAACCTCAATAAAACCATTATATTATTTTTTCCTTTATTTTGAAAAGATTGATGTGTTTATAAAACAGAATGTAATGTAGTTGCTTGATATCTTTTTACCTGAGCTTATAATGTAATTTAAAGGCACCCCCTGTTGCAGATTCCCATTTCACACAGTAATTTGGATGAAGTTGAGTGACTTATGCTGAGTTGGAGGAAGGAGAAACATAAAGTGTTCTTCTAAATGGTCGCCATGGTTATAAAATCAGCATAAAAATATTGCCATCTATAATTTTGATGATGTCACTAGTATTTTTAGAGAGCAAGAGTTTAGCATGTCCCAAATAGAGCAAATGGATAATTTGAGGGACATTGACCTCATTGATCATGATTTAAAGATTCGTATTGGAATTGAACAGCATTTAGTCCAACCCAAGTTTATTTTGAAAGTACAGTCAGTCCCCTTCATGAATAAGGTGTTTTCTAATTGACTGAAACACTAAGCCAGCCTGTCAATACTCATACAGAGAAAACCAGTGTATCCACCCACGTCATCTCTAAGGCCAAGTGATTAACTCTGCATCAGTCATTTAGCATTATAAATGTGAATTTGGAGCCACTAAGAGTTGCCATGGGAATCCTGCTTTGGACATAGATGCCCTCCCACCTTGGCTTGCTTGGAGCAGATACAAAACATTTGCCTTAAAACTGTTAAGGAGCAAACAAGCACTTTTTTAAAGTTTTGAAGTAGTCTTGATGCAGTTGATCCTACTCATTAGGCAATGTGTTGCCTATTATTACTGCTTCCCAAACTTGAAGTCAGTCAATTTTAAAGGGAAACAAAATGTGATTCTTTAGTGATCATTATGATCCTATTTTCTAAAATTTGACATGTACCAGCTTTAAAGAGTGTGCCTTCGAGTTTGGGAGGAATCATATGAACCCCAGAAACAGAGATTATGAAAGGAATGAAGACTCCATTTTGAAAATGTCTTGTCTGCTCCTAGAAATCAAAGAAAAAAGAAAAACAGATGCTCCAGTTGCAAAATCTGTTTATTACTTAACAAATGCTACAAAAGCCCCTGTTCTTACTTAGGATTCCTCAAACTATTAAGGAAGTGGGTTATATTTCATTATTCTGCCAGGTTTCTGATTTTGTAAATTTATTAAACCAATGAAATAGCTAGTATAATCTGGTTATTAATTCTAGTTAAGCCTCTGCATAGGTTATTTGAACTAGGTTATTCCTACTGTAAAAAAGATATGATTTTGTATAAAACAAAGCAACTATTTAATCAAATTAGGTGATGTAACTTGGGTCAGAGCATATTGAAATTAATATCCTCACATCTCCACTCACCATCTTCAGAAATTTGCCTCCGACCTGCAATAAGTAATTGTAGTTCTTGAGCTATTTAAGCCTGCTTCAGGTATTTGTTATGCGTTTGACAGTACAAAACAGTGCATGATGTCAATTTTCAATGGTCATCATATGATTAAAAAGGGTAGAAGAGAGTGACCCTTATGTAGAACAAGTTCTAATAAATAATATTGCCACAAACCTGTAATCTAATCACAGAGTTTAGCCAAAGCGAGTAAAAACCATAGCAAGATCTTTAACCAAAAAAGTTGCTAAGCAAATGGTGCTAGATTTTCTTGTAAACAAAAAAATTACTTTCTAATGTCCTGCTATGTAATAGCCTCAATTGTTAAAGGCTCTTGTTATGAATACCACTGAAAAGAATGCAATTTTCTTCAGAGAAGCACCACATATGACCTCCTTGTTGGCTTATATATAAGTCAATAAAGGTTGGCTTTTTGGAAGTTTTTTAAGTAGAAAAATTATTTAAGTTGAGGGAGGCAGTACAATAAAAATTCCAGCAAAGAGAAGACTTCAGCCTGAGAAGAAATGCCTAAACCAGTAGTGCATCTGGTTAAAAAATTTTATAGGCATTTTTTTAATGGGCTTGACAAGTGTTCATTGGTCCTTTGCTTGTCAGTCTTAAGAAGGAGCCAAGTGACAGCAATTAAAGCTAGCCTTTCATCTTGAGAGGCTCAGAGAGCATCGGTATGGTATCAAACATCCAGTCTGTCCGAGTTATTCATTAAATTGTCCGAGGAACTCTTCCTCTGCTGAGGCCCACTTTTTAACAATGATAAATCAAACAGCAGCAGCAACAACATTAAGGGGGATAACAACTGTAGTTAAAGCAATATCAATCACAACTTTTATTAAGAGTCGACTGTGACCCAGGTGTTGTGTTATAAACTTTGCATGGATCATCTCTTATATTTCTAACATCAGTGACAGAGTTTGGTACTGTTATTACCTCTGTATTACAGGAAGAAGGTTATAGTGATATATGTTTGCTAATATGTGCTAGATTTGGGCCTCAGACTCTGGCAGTGTGGCTTTCATTCTTATTCTCCCATTTATTATCATCCATCCTTAAATGTAAATTAGGCAGACAGATTTAAAAACTGAATCTTGTTTTAATTGTGGAAGAGACTTTTTTTCTTACTTAAGATATTACTAATGCTATTCTGTGTATATAATGATCATCATCCATTCACTTAAAAAACATTTATTAAGCATCTGCTATGTGCTTGGCCCTGTTAATGTTAAGGAGATAAAGAATAAGATATGGCCCCTGACTCTAGAAAATCCTTTGTATGTTTAGTGGGTTAATTTAAACTAAGGAGCAGCTATATTCACGTATCTATCTCTTATACATAATTCTGGTCTTGGTGGTCAATATAATAATACCCAACATTTATGTGGAGCTTGATCATAATAAAATGTTTTCAAATATATTGTTTCATCTATGCCTTACAATTTCCTATGAAGTAGGTTGGGCCAATTTAGTAACCCCTAATTTATAGTTGAGGAGCTGATATTTACAAGGGAGAGTTCCCTTCATTTGGATTTCCTGGATCTAACTCCTATTAACAAGCTCCAGCCTATCCCAATGACATCTACAGAGGCCTCTCCCATTTTGTTTTTGCTGCTACATATCAAAAGAAGTATGAATTTTTGCTTTACATAAGTAATAGCCCTTGCCTTAAAGATCTTCTACTATATTTATTTCTTTCAGATAGGCCTGACAGAAGTCGGTCTGACTTACAACATTGTCTAGCCACAGTAGCAGGCCCATGCACGGCTCTGGCTGCCTGCTGAACTGCAGTGCAAGCAAATGAGATAAGTACAAAATATTCCTGCACCACTGGCTCCATGCTCTCCTCGTATTCAATCATGAAGACTAATGAATCAGAGATGATTACAGTGGTAAAAATCCCAATGCAGATTTTTGCTGTCTTTACTAATGAGAGAAAAATATAGTAGACCATTGCCCTAAAGGCTCCACATGTGATTCCTTTGTAACTTAGAGTGCATTAAAAAAGCTTCAGTCAGCAAGATAAGTTAATTTTTTTATGACCTTTATAAACTCTTTTAGCCTGTATCTCAGGAGCTTTCCTTAAAGATTAAATTTCTAAAAATCCTTTTAGCTCAGGCCAACATAGCGTCTGAGTCTTTTTTGCCTCAAAGACTACATCCAAAATCTATAAAGAAATTCTGTTCGTGACAATTATTGTCAAAGTAATGATTAGGTAACATGTCGTTTTTAGTTTTTACTGGTTTTGCCTCTACAGTAGTAATTCAATAGAGCTCTCTTCTTCTTAATGTAAAAGTTGTGTAAAGGATGCATCATTCCCAGTTGACTTTGCTCACATTTGCAAATTTTTGAAAAGGAAAATTGGATTGTCACTGGTAGCACCTCTTTCACATGATGACCATTAGGTTAAAGTGTGTGGTGGGGGAGGGGAATGGCAGAGATATCAAGATTGCTTTAAAAGAAAAAAAATCCTCACCATAAGTACTGCAAACTTGTATTAATATATCATTGAGTTTGGCACAATTACCCAGAGGTGATGGGTGTAACTTTGCAGGGGGAGGAGTGGTAGAGTAATGTGAGGGCTCTTCATCAATGGCATCAGATTTATCACATGACACACAGAGTTTCTTCTAACCTCTTCCATTGTAGGGTATCAGTTTCTTGTAAACACTGTGTTTTTGACTGGCTTGATTGGAGACTACAAGAGTCATCATCCTAGGCATCTGTCACTACTTCTATTACATCCAACCTGGTGACCCAGAAAATCTGTGGTTGACACAATTGATTTCTCTATAAAATTCATTCAGCATTTATTTTATTTTTGACATCCACCTACAAGGTTCTACCAAAACTCAGTTCCTACATCTCTGTGTCAGAGAAACATGGCCCCTTATAAAAGCAGCATATGCTGAGGGGCTGGAAGAAAGTAGGAATCTTGCATAGAAAAATTCACTGAAGTAATTGGGTTATTAAGGTATATATGAACTTGAGTGACTAGGCCACTGAAGACATGAATGACAACCTAAATAGAGTTTTGCCTTTGGAAATAACAACATCATCATCATCATCATCATCAACAACAACAACAAATAATAATAATGAGGATGATAAAGAAAAAAGAAAACATAAAAATAAAGAGAAAAGGCTCAAGTCACAGGACTTACTTTTGTCCTATCAGCCTTTGCTTTGGATCAACTTTTAATTTGTGACCCTTGTTATGTTCTATCTCTCCCTCCTATTTAAAAGCCTTCTCCCTTCTCTCAGGTCCCAGAAAGCACCTTGGCTTCAAACCAAGACACACAGGCTACATGCTTTTAAATAGACGCTTGACAGTTATCTATTACTTCATTATGTGGAAAGGTTACATGATTTTTTTTCAAAGCATATAGATAAAGTGCCAGGTTCAAAATTCAGCCTCAATTATTTATCTTATAAATAGATTGACATCTTCCTGTGTGCTCTAAAATCTAATGATCTGGCTTGATCATGCATCATCTGAATTTTGCTGAGAAATGACCAATGGGAAGAAACATGGAGGTCTGTATAAAATTGCAGTAATGGTTTTTGCTTACTGAATGCACATATCTAAGCAGACTAATTTTTTTCTCTTTGTCTCATTAGCTGGGACTTTTCCATTTGGCCTGAGCCTCAGGTCTAATCAGGTCCACTTAATATTTAAGATACTTTATTTTTTTTTAGTAATCAATATTAATGCTTTTATTTTTAGTAAATTAATGCTAATATACAGGGACCACATTTTCTAGAGAAATGTTCTTTTTGGCTTGACATAGAACAATATAAAATGTTTTGTTAACCATATACATGACCAGACAGAAAGATTTTAAAGTGAATATCTATTGTAAATTTCTTCTGATTCTTCTAAATATTATTCCTACTATGCAACAAGAAATGAATGAGTGTAATGATTTTGGTGAGGAAGCAACATCATTGGCTCTATCAAAGATGAAACACTTTCAGGGGTCTTGAAGCTGACTTTTACTACAGAGTCACCAAGAAAGATCTGAAGATCATTACTTACTAGAAGTAAAAGAACAAGGCAGAAATCGATTACTATGGCATTAGATTTATGTTTCCATTGCTCTCTATACACATCCCTATTTGTCCTAAGTTCGTGGGGAAGATATTTAATACATAATGGAAGGAGGCTGTTGCTTTTGATTTATTTTTTGTTTATTATTTTTGGCATTCCATGGAGAAATTCTGGAAATCAATACCCCAAATACTAAATACTAAATGTTAAATGCTAAATACTAAAGACAAAAAGGAAAATGGAGAAAATTTAAGAAGTTGGTATGAAAAAGAATGGGTTTGACCCTAACAGAGCAAACTTGTTCCCGTCTTAGATTTCGCTTCACTGTATTCCTTATCTTCTAAATTGGGGTGTGTATGTGTGTATGTGTGTCTAAGTATTTTGGGTACCGTGTAGTTTTAAAGGTTGTGAAGGGATAAGGAAACTTCCTCCACTTGCTGAGTTCTGTTTTAATAAGCAGTTCATTTTATGCACCGTAGAAGAGAGTTTTTTTCTTTCTCTGTATGTTTTACATGACATTATGAGAACAGATACAAAAGCTAATTTAGTCATATTTACAACAAGACAATGTTTTGTATTATTTAAATTTATAGACTGTCTCCCCTTCTCAAGAGTCAATAAAATGACTATCATTAATCCCAGATTAATGTAAAAGAGTTAACTCTTTTAACAATTTGTTAGAGAATTAAAGTATATCTTGGGTCCATGTGATAAATGAAGGCACAAATACAGAGATGTTACGAAGTTTTAACTTTATCTTGAGTGAATAAGGATGGTTAGTGATGTATATAAGGCAAGATGGAGCCTATATTTAAATACTTTATAATAAAGCATCTGGCCTTTTAAAAAAGACAGGAAGAAAGTCAATCAACACTAATTTATCAAGACCATGTGAATAGAAAACTATATTTAAAGGGAGGAATGCATTTTTCTGTTTCATAATTTATGACAGTTGGATAGAAACCCAGAAAGATCGAATGCATACAAAGAGAGTGAAAATGACAAGACTGTGTAATGTACAATAGTAGAAGAGAGCGGACAGAGGTGGAATACTTTTAGAGGCCCTTGAAAAATCCAATGCAGAATAATATTTAAACCAGATTGTTGTCATTTTTGAAAACACTGGAGTAACATGCTTTTTAAGACCCAGTCTGAAAAGTACTGTATTTTGCCATGTATAATGCACACCCACTGTTTTTGTGCACACTATAAATGGGATTACACCCATTATTATACCCATGGTATGTAATCATTATACCCACATATAATGCACATCTTCATTTTTTCCTCAGAAATTTGGGCAAAATTGTGCTTTATACAGGGCAGAATAGAGTAGTTATATCAAGTATTGGCACTGAAATTTTACAAATGAGGAAGCAAATCCAGAGAAGTCCCACAACAATAGTAATAGAGATATGAAACACAGATATAGGGGTGAAAATTGATAACCAGCAGACAAATAAATTCTCCTTTGGATTGGTGAATGTTAGACGCAAAGGAACAGACTCCTCAATGAAACACGCACCCAGACCCTTCCATGTCTTTAGCAGATACGAAAACTGAAAGGAGAATTAGGGCAGAGTGGCTGCTTACCAAATGGCCCTGACTTGACCTTGAGTTTTGCATTCTCATGGATTTGACCTTCTTGTGGACCCAATTTGACTTTTTCACGTAGTTTTCTCATGCTGAACCGCTCTGCCACCTCTGGGCCAAGGGCCCCTGTATGATCTACCACCCAAATGTAAACAAGCCCTTATGCTTGGTTACCTCTAACCAAGTTTTCAATTAGGATTGCTAAATACTAAAGACAAAAAGGAAAATGGAGAAAATTTAAGAAGTTGATATGAAAAAGAATGGGTTTTGACCCTAACAGAGCAAACTTGTTCCCGTATTAGATTTTGCTTCAGTGTATTCCTTATCTTCTAAGAAAACTACCTCTAGTCATAGAAGCAAGTGATTCTTTCCTTCACATTTTCCTGACATCCTGCTTTCTAGCTAGTAACTTATTTCCTCTTGGTGGGCCCCATGATTTCTACCACTCCAGAAATGTTCCTTGGCAATATTGTCCTTCTTTCTGGTCAAAAGACAAGGTAAATTTTCAAATTGACTCTTTTTTCCCCCATCTACAAAATTTTTTTATTGAATTTATTAGGGGACTTGGTTAATAAAATTATACAGGTTTCAGTTGTACTATTCTATAATACATCTTCTGTATATTGTAATGTGTGTTCACCACCCTAGGCCAAGTCTTCTTCCATCACCATTTATTCCCACTTTACCCTCTTCCACCTTCTCTTAACCTCCTTTCTCTCATAATCATCATAGTGTTGTCTGTGCCTATGAATTTTTTTTGCTTAATCCTTTTAAGGCTTAATCCTTTTTTTGCTTCATCCTCACGGGGTGAAAAGTTCCCCAACCCCTCTCCCTTCTGACAGCTGTAAGTCTGTTTTATGTATCTATGAGTCTATTCCTATTTTGTTCATTAGATTCCACATGTAAGTGAAATTATATGATACTTTTGTTTCTCTGACTGGCTTATTTAATTTAGCATAATACTTTCCAGGTCCAACCATGCTGTTGCAAGAGATTAAGATTTTCATTTTTTATAGCCAAATAGTATTCCATTTTGTGAATGTACCACAGCTTTTTTATCCACTCATCTACTAATGGGCACTTGGGCTGCTTCCAAATCTTGGCTATTGTAAATAATCATGAAATGAACATAGAGGTGCTTATATTCTTTAAAATTAGTGTTTTAGGTTTCTTCGGATATATTCCCAAAGTGGAATCAATGGGTCATAAGGCAGTTCCATTTTTAATTTTTTGAGGAAACTCCATACTGCTTTCTACAGTGGCTGCACCAATCTACATTCACACCCACAGTGCAAAAGTATTCCCCTTTTTCCACATCCTCACCAGCACTTGCTGTTTGTTGATTTATTGATGATGGCCATTCTGAGAGGTGTGAAGTGATATCTCATTGTGGTTTTAATTTACATTTCTCTGATGATTAGTGACAATGAGCATATTTTCATATGGCTATTGTTTTCCTTGGAGAAATGTCTATTCAGATCAATTACCCATTTTTTAATTGGATTGCTTGTTTTCTTGGTCTTGATTTTTTATAAGTTCTTTATAAATTTTGGATATTAACTCCTCATCTGTAGTGTCATTGGCAAATATGTTCTCCCATTCAGTGGGTAATCTTTCCATTTCTAAAAAAAATTTGTTTATTTTGGCCCGGCTGGTGTAGCTCAGTGGATTGAGCGCGGGCTGAGAACCAGAGGGTCCCGGTTCGATTCCCAGTCGGGGCACATGCCTGGGTTGCGGGCCAGGTCCCCGGTGAGGGCCATGTGAGAGGCAACCATACATTGCTCTTTCTCTCTCCCTTCTTCTCTCTCTAAAAATAAATAAATAAAATCTTAAAAAAAATTTTGTTTATTTTTTATTCTCATGCTAGGACATTTTTTCATTGATTTTAGAGAAAGAGGGGATAGGGGAGAGAAAAACATCAATGCAAGAGACAAATATTCATTGGGTCATATGGGTTGTCTCCCATACTTGCATTGACTGAGGATCAAACACACAACCCATGCATGTGCCCTGACCAACAATGGAATCCACAATTTTTTAGTTTATGGGACATCGCTCCAAATGAAAGAGCCACATTGGCCAGGGTTGGTTATGTTTTTAATTTGTTGATGGTTTCCTTTGTTGCGCAAAAATGATTTAGTTTGTTTTAGTCTTATTTGTTTATTTTTCAATGTTTCTCTTGCCTGAGGAAACATATTAGAAAAAATATTGCTATGAGAAATATCCGAGATTTTACTGCCTACGTTGTTTTCTAGGATTTTTATGGTTTTGAGTTTAACATTTAAGTCTTTAATCCATTTTGAATTTATTCTTCTGCATTGTGTAAGAAGATGGTCTACTTTCATTTTTTCCCAAGTATCTGTCCAATTTTCCCAACATGCTTTATTGAATAGACTATCTTTAGGCTTCCAATCAAAATGGTGGTGTAGGCAGACATGGTTTGCCTATTCACACAACCACATCAAAATTACAACCAAAATATAGAACAACCATCACTCAGAACCATCAGAAATCAAGCTGAATGAAAGTCTGACAACTATGGAATTAAAGAAACTACATCCCTCAATAGTGGTAGGAGGATGCAGATGTGGAATGGGGTGGTCTCTCACCCACATGTGGAAGATAAAAATTTGGGAGAGATATCTCAGGAGCAAGGTGTCCCAGTCCCACACTAGGCTTCCCAGCCCACAGTTCCAGTGCCAGGAAGATAAATCCCCACCACCTCTGGCTGCAAAAATCAGAGGAGATTGAGTTGGTGGAGAAACTGCTGGACCCCCACCCCCAACCAAGTATTTCCTCTTAAAGAATCCACACACTGTCTTACCTACTCAGATTCACTCCCTCTGAGCTCCAGCACTTGGGTGGCAGCTTGCAGCACCAGTGGCATAGTAGGAGAGGTGGATGTTCCTCTTCTGAGCCCTCCCCCCACGGAGCCACGGAGTCAGCAGGCTGGTGATATATTTGAGACTCCATCAACCTGGCTAACACTGTTTGATCTACCTTGGAGATCCCCAGTGATTCTACCCCATACAACTTACAGGCCCACACGAGCTGCTTTTCCATGTGAATAGTGGGCCTTTCCTCATGCTTTGCAACTTCCTAAATCTTATCAAACAAGCAAAAGCTTGCCTCAGTGAGCTCCAGTCCAGGCACTAGCAGCAGCCAGATTAGTTTCACAACTTGATTTTGCCTGGGAATCTCTAAGCCTAGCACGAGTAGTGAACTTCTCAGATTGCTTTATAGTCTAGGAAGGGTGTACCCTGGCAAAACACAGTGGAGGATGACCTTGGCCTGCACCACCCAGAAAACCCCAGAGCCAGCATACCCAGTGGACAGCAACAGACCACTTAGGAGCACCGCCACCCTGCTGATCCTCCATGGAGGGCAGAGGTTGGTGGTAAGTGGTCACAGCCAAAACCTTGCAGCTCACTGGCCTGGATAAATCTCTCCCATTGACCTTCCAACTGCAACCAAAGCTCAACTACAAGAGGATGGTATACTCAACCCACACAAAGGGCACACCTTGAGAATCCAGCTTGGATGATAGGGGAGCTGTGTCACTGGAACCTACAGGACACCTACTACATTAGTCCATACTACCAAGACAGGGAGTCATAGCAGCTCTACCTAATACATAGAAACAAACACAGGGAGGCTGCCAAAATGAGGAAACAAAGAAACATGGCCCAAATGAAAGAACTAATCAAGATTTGAGAAAAATAAATAAACAGAATGGAGATAAGCAATCTATCAGATGTAGAGTTAAAAACACTGTTTATAAGGATGCTCAAGTAACTTAGTGAAGACCTCAGAGGCATAAAAAATATCCAGTCAGAAATGAAGGATTCATTGTTGAAATAAAGAACAATTTACAGGGAAACAACAGTAGAGTGGATGAAGCTGAGAATCAAATAGATGATTTGGAAGATAAGGAAGCAAAAAATAATCAATCAAACAAGAAGAAGAAAAAAGAATCCAAAAAAATGGGGATAATATAAACAGTCTCTTAGACAACTTTAAGAGGTCCAACATTTGCATCATAGGGGTGCCAGAAGCAGAAGAGAAAGAGCAAAAAATTAGGACTCTATTTGAAAAAAACAATGAAAGAAAACTTCCTTAATTTGGCAAAGGAAATAGACACACAACTCCAGGAAGCACAGAGTCTCAATCCAGTTGGACCCAAAGTGGACCACACCAAGACACATCATAATTAAAATGCTAAGGATTAAAGATAAAGAGAGAATCTTACAAGCAGCAAGAGAAAAGCAGAGTTAGCTACAGGGGAGTTCCTATAAGACTGTCAGCCGATTTCTCAAAAGAAACTTTGCAGGCTGGAAAGAATTGGCAAGAAGTATTCAAAGTGATGAAAAGCAAAGACCTACAACCAAGATTACTCTAACCAACAAAGCTACCATTTAGAATGGAAGGGCAGATAAAATGCTTCCCAGACAAGGTAAAGCTGAACGAATTCATCATCACTAAGCCATTATTACATGAAATGTTAAAGGGACTTATTTAAGAAAAAGAAAAAGATAAAAACTATGAACATTAAAATGACAACAAACCCACAACTATAAACCACTGAATCTAAAAAATAAAAACAAAAACAAAACAAACTAAGCACACAACTAGAACAGGAATAGAATCATAGGTATGGGGGTCATTTGGAGCATTATCAGCTAGCTGGGAGGGGGAAGAGGGAAAATAGGGAAAGTTGTGCAGGGATTAAGAAGCATAATTAGTAGGAACAAAATAGACAGGGGGATATTAAGAATAGTATAACAAAGGTAGAAGCCAAATAATTCATATGCACAACCCATGGACATGAACTAAGCGGGTGACAGGGGTATATTGTTGGAGGGAAGTGGGTAACGGGCAGAGGAGGGCAAAGGGAAAAAAATGGGACAATTGTAACAGCATAATCAATAAAATACACATACGCACACAACAAACTAAAACACAAGAAAAACAACAACAAAAAATAATAAACTATCTTTACTCCATTGTATGTTTTTGCCTTCTTTGTCAAATATTTTTTAAAATAATTACTTTATTGTTGTTCAATTACAATTATTTGCATCCTCTCCCCTCCCATCTTCCCTTCCCCTCCAACCCCTCCTCCCCCACAGCCTCCCTCCTCCCCCTTAGTTCTGACCATGTGTCCTCTACAGTGATTCCTGAAAACCCTTCTCCCCATTGTCCCCTCGCCCTCCCCTATGGATATTGTTAGACTGTTCTTAATTTCAATGTCTCTGGTTATGGTTTGCTTGCTTTCTGCTTTTGTTGATTATGATCCAGTTAAAGGTGATATCGTATGGTATTTGTCCCTCACTGCCTAGCTTACTTCACTTAGCATAATGCTCTCCAGTTCCATCCATGCTGTTGCAAAGGGTATAAGCTCCTTCTTCCTTTCTGCTGTGTAGAATTCCATTGTGTAAATGTACCATAGTTTCTTGATCCATTCATTTGTAGATGGGCACTTAGGTTGTTTCCAGCACTTGGCTATTGTGAATTGTGCTGCTATGAACATTGGAGTG
>PVJI01024664.1:0-21660 GCA_004026765.1 Micronycteris hirsuta
GATAACATACCTTTGGAGTGTCAAGGTTACTTCCCTTTCCCCAAACCCTGTAGCACAACCACCAGCCAGAGCAAAGGTCAAAATTCCCTCATTGTTATTGTTAATGTGTTAATAGTTGACTGTTAACTATCCTGTAGCCACCCGTGTAAAAGAGGTATGTGTCTACCACTTTACCTTATTATCCAGTCCCGGAGGTTTCCCTGTTTGCTTTCTCTCCACTCCCTAATCTATCACCAATGGATTTCATGTGCCCCATTTACCTCTTCTCTTTTGACTGCAATGTATAAAATAATGCAAAACTGCTATTTTCCAGAATATTTTCTCAATCCATTGAGATTTTGCTTCCTGGTAATTGTCATCAATTTGGCTCAGATAGACTCATAAAATTTCTCTTCAGGTTTGAAGGTTTCTTATGTTGATATTTTTTAGAAGATATTCAAAATGGAAAGTGATTGCATCTTTAATATTTACAATGAGCCAAATGTATTTGAAAGGGAATATTTAAATTTGGTTAAAATGCATAATGTTACCAATTGTTAGGAATAGTTTGGTAATTAAAAAATGCTAGATTAAGTAAATTGAATTCAAGAAAAATATGTAAAAGAAGAATGATCACAATGTCATGCTGACTTATTTTAAATAATTTCTTATTATTGGTTTCTTTACACAAGTTTTGTGGTTGGTTTTGACATTGATTAATTTTTTTTAAAGATTTTTACCTCCCTCTGGTGTTGCTAAAATAAATAGCAATCCACAATATGCATTAAATAACAGAATATCTGGCCAACTGCTCTCTCTGACCTTATTTTTTGTGGATTTCACCTCTTGCTTACTCAACAACAGCTATACTAGCCTCTTGCTAATCCTTAAATATATTAATCAGACTTCTGCCTTTTCAGTTCCTTAGTCTCTGCCTTGAAAGATAGTCATTCTACTCATTCCTCTTTACCTTATCTCAAATGTCCCTTCTAAATGGCCTTCAGTGATTTTCTTTTTTTTTTTTTTAACCAGAAAGAGGACCCCTATCTATCTGGATCCCCAGAGTTTCCTTAATTTATATTAATAATTTATACCATTAACCTCATCATTGTTTTTAATCATTTGCTTTCTCTCAATTAAATTGAAGCTGTAGGCCTTAAGGCCTTTTTTAATTTATTTGTCCGTCTTTGGTATTGCGTTGGCCAAAAAGTCTGCTTAGTTTTTCTGTAAAATAAAAGACATATTTTTCATTTTCACCAATAACTTTATTGATTTGGATATTTTGAGTATGTTGGCTATTTCCCACTATTGGTTTCTAGTGGTTAAAGGCCAGGGGTGCTGCTAAACATCTTCCAGTGTATCAGACAGCCCCACAGCAAAGAATTATTACCAAAAGAGCACCAAAAAACTTTACAAACCACTTTTAGAAAGATCACAGTGTAACAGAGAATATAGAGCTCCCGAACCCCCAATAATCAGACTGGGGGAAGGGGAAGAGGAGCAGGGCCCAAGGCCCTTGAGAGTTACTTTGCATATCTAAAGAATTTGGCCAGTGTTTTAGTAATGCTAATAGCTATTCCTGTTGTGCTCCACCAGCCAGGGAGATGAGTCCAACTCTACCTATGATACAGCCAGGAGGCTGCAGTCCCTTGGTTACTGAACCTGCCTGCGAGGCTTGGAGGCCGTTCCTACATCCAGGGCCACACCTGCTCAACTAACATTGGCAGCCCAGAAAGGGAGAAGAGACTGGAATACTGGGAGGTGTAATCCAATGTGGGAGGAATCGGAAATGGGGTTATGGAGGAATGTCCAAGCTGGGATCTAAACCCAAGTGTGGGGCAGTCATTGGTCTCTTAACCACGTGGGGCCTCTTAACCATGTGGCTTGGGAAGGAGGAGGTCTTGGCCATGTGGTTTGAAAGGATGCAGAGAGACCCCCACCAGCCCACCATGAGGAGGGGCCATGTGGTGCTAGAACAAGAGCAGGAGAATAGCTGAGCACTGACAACTAGGAGAAGCCAGAATGTTAAAACGGGAATCTGCCCAGCTAAACTACAAACTTCTGTTTCTTTTTCTGAGAAACGGTACCTCTGACTGGCTTGGTTTGGCAAAGGGGTAGGGGGGCAGGACTGTGTGTGTTTGTGGGTGTTTTTTTTTATTTCTAAGGGAGTGCGATTTAATGGAAAAAATCCATCATTATTTTAATCCTGTATAACTTATGAATATATGGTTCCTTTCTTTTCCATAAGACTCTGGCATTGGGGGAGTCTCAGGTTTTTTTGGCGGTGGGCAATAGAATCCAGAGTGGTTCTGGTTCAACAGCACCTTCTCCATACACTGTACAATCATTTTTGTGTGTGTTATAGTTGCATTTTTACCATTCTTGAAATAATAAAGCATTATACACTGAAAATGCTGTGTATTTTCTTCCATCTTCAATATTAAAATGGTTGCGCACAAATTCATCAATTTTGATAATTTGGTTAAAATGCATGCTGATATGACAGCTGTCACAATACAATCTAACAACATTGTTTTGAACAAACTAAAACAACTAGGCATTATTAAAGCCATTTTAGAGACAAAGAAAACTAAACAAACTTTTTTCACCAACCCACGCCTATAATAATGTTTGCAAATATATTTATTTAAGAATTAATAAAAAAATATATGAACAAACCATAAATTTTAAATTATTTACCATTTACTAGTGTAAGAGCATAATGCTAATACCTTTGTCTCATTTAATCTTCACAGAAATAATCTAGTGTAAGTACTATTATTTTAATTTAATAGATAAAAAAAATGATTTAGAGAACTAAAGAGATCCAACCCAGGTTATGCAGAACCTGTCTGGTTCTTCTCCAGTGTCTCCTCTTGGAATTGTACCTTATTTTATTACCGGTTTTCATTTGAATCCATTGGGGAATGGGCTCCTTCTGCTTTTGTTACTTGGCCAGCAACCTCTTGATCCTGGAAGTCTTGTAGGAAGACAGGGAGAGGAAGAACGAATGTCATGGACCATGGTAGCGGAAAAAGAGCAGATTCAACTTTTTGAACTGGGCAAATCACAGTTCCCATTCTTCCTTAAAGAGGTAGCACAGTGCGCAACTCAGAAATACGGAAGTTATGCTAGATTGTTCTGTTTTCATCCACACCTATCAGGCATTAAATGCTTTTGATTTTATTCTCTACATATTTTCCTACTCCACCCTCTCGATTCCCTTCCTCTACTTTAGCTGGATCATTACAGTTCTTATTTTGGTTTCTGTAACAGCCTTCTAATTTATCTATGAATTGGTGTCTAGCCTCGTTCCTCTAGATTTTTTTACACTAAACGGTATAAACTTTTCTACACTGAGTGTGTAAATGAGTCTGAATTGCCTTTCCAAGTTACAGTGCAGTCCTGGCACGCCTTGTCTGCGCTCCCTCTCAGGCGGTGCAGGCACGAACAACTCAGCGTCCACCGCCCGCGTAGAGCCTTCTTAGTGCTGCAGTTGGGTTGCAAGGGCAGCGCTCACGTTTTGCAGGGGAGAACCATTGCAGGCAGAGTGAGTTTGGCACAACCAACGTGTATGCACGGATTTGAGAACGAGGAGTTTAACAAAAGGGAATTTGTAGAAATTCTCATCCTGTGAGTGAACAGTGTTGTACCCTTGCTGGGGCTTGGATCTAGGATTTGGAGAACAATGCGACCATAGCAAGGTTGTCCTAGCATCTAGCCCTTTCAAGACATCACAGGTGAAATGATATTTCAGGCTAGCCCGGGTGACAAGGAGCCCATATCTGCAAAATAAAAAGTCCTGCATTTGGAAAGGGTGAAGGGGGACTATTGTATTCATGGCTCTATCCCCAGTGCTCTGACAGTCAATGGGTAGGTGCTCAATAAATGTTGTATTGGAAGGAATCGGTGTAAATCTCTCCACAGCCTGGGACTGAGAAGTAACGTGCAGTGTCTAAATTTCAGTTGTTTTCTCTGTAAAGTGAGCAAGCAATGACATCATGCATGTAAACCTGCCTGTTAAATTGTAAAGCAAATCACAAATGAGAAGAATGAATGATAAGGTTATTCTATATAGTTCATTTAAAAATACCTCTTGGCCTGGCTGGTGTAGTTCAGTGGATTGAGCGTGGGCTGGGAACCAGAGGGTCCCGGTTCAATTCCCAGTCAGGGCACATGCCTGGGTTGCGGGCCAGGACCCAATGAGGGCCATGTGAGAGGCAACCATACATTGCTGTTTCTCTACCTCTCTTTCTCCTTCCCTTCCCTTCTCTCTAAAAATAAATAAATAAAATTTTAAAAAATAATAATAAAATTAAAATACTTCTAGATATTAATATTAATTTCCGTTATTAAAGAGCAATGCCAATTTCCTAGTAACATTCTTTTATTAAAAAAATGGATCATCAAAGTTATAAGACCATATATTATCCATGCATTTCAACAAAGCTCTTTTTATTCGCAGGAGAAAAATGCAGGCCATGAACATTGTTATTTTTCCTCAGTTATCCCCTCTGCCAAAAAGACTTATCTTTGGAGATTTCAAGCCACTTCCAAGATTTTGGCTTTGCATGCAGAGCATTTTATGTTCTGACCACTGCCTCTCTTAAAATCTTCATCCCGTTTTCAAACTGCGCCTCAGATCAGCAGACAGGTAGGCCATATCTGTGCTGCGCCATCCTTACTTTTCTGAAACCGTAATGTTCTTTCTCACCTGTGAGCTTTTGAGAGCACAATCATTTTATAACCCCCCTTCTGCTTCCCTGGGACTCACATCTCTGTAATATGTCAGATGGAGAAAGACTGCCTTATAATCATCATATACTGCTTTTCACGAGCTACATGCACTGTACAATATTTGGGAAGAAAATGTAAATGTGGCAATAGCCATTGTGAACACCTAAAATAATTTCACATATGGCAACATGTCACAATTTTACAACTAATGTTAACTATCTGCCTAGATTTAAAAAAAAAAAAAAAGTCAGTTATTTCACTGTTCCTTTGTTCCTTAGAAAAACATGTTGGCTTAAATGCAATCAAAGACAAGTCAATGTCCTTTTTTTTCCCCAAGTCAGTATCTCTCAAATGTTTGCTAAGATGTTACAAGAATTTACATTTAAAAAGTGGTTATATGTTTGAGATAGTTGTGTCAAACATAAATATTTTTTATAAACTTCAGATAATTCAATATATTCGTGTACATTGGGGACACTAACAGTAGTCTCCGACCTTTTTGGCGCCGGGGACTGGTTTCCTGGAAGACATTTTTTCCAGGGACCGGGGCAGCGGGGGAGGGAGTGCTGGTTGGGGGACGGATGCTTTCAGGATGATTCAAGTGCGTTACATTCAAGCCCGCCATCTGCTGCACGGCCTGGTTCCTAACAGGCCTGGACCGGTACCGGTTCACGGACTGGAGGTCGGGGACATCTGCACTAACCGATATACATTCAGCAGTGTTTCCCAAACTCTTGAACATAGAATCATGTATGTAGAAATAATACCTTGCAAAAGTAGTAATGCAGACTTCTTGATTTATCTTTAAAGGAAAAGGAAAAAAGTAATTCTGGCTTGATAGATTTCCCTCCAAATAACCCCATATTTAAATATATACCAATGCCTAAAATTCTAATTTGTGTGCCTTTATATAAGATTTTGTTCTCTGTTAAAATATCACTAGGAGAGCAGTGAGAATTCATGCCTTACTTGTTAAGTATACTCTGTGTTAAAACCCTCTTTGAAAGTTAATATTGAAAATCATTTAGCTAGGCCACGGGACCCTTAGACATCTGAGAAGATGTCGTTCTAACAACAACAAAAATCTGACAATGAAAAAAAAAAGGGACGGACATCATTACTTCAACATTTTTCTAAGGGTCAAAATGTTACAATAGTGGAAAATTACAACTAGCTAGTCTTGCCATCAAACCTTCCTAAAAAATTGCTATCTGTAATCTGCCTCAAGAATGAAGTCATTTGGAGTTAACCATTATCCAAAATCTATTTACAAGTTAAGAGCTCTCTCAGCCTCCAGCTATGGAATCGTGACAGTATAATAGATGGTGTGCACTGCCTTTGGAAAAATGAAGGTTACTTACCTAGAAGCCTGTTTTGCTGCCTATGTATCATTATCTATCAGCCATTAGAAAGCCACTCATTGCCCCAAAGCAGTTAACTTGCTGATTGGTTTCTGATTATTATATTTCCTTGGGCAACTGATTGATTCTTATCATTTTTTCACTTCTCTGTTGCCTGCAAAAAGATTTGTGTACAACAGATAATTTGCTCAGTACTTTCTGCCAGAAGGGGGAGTTTTGTAGTTTCTTTCAAATACGGACACTGGACAACTCCTTCGCCAGGAGGCTTTAACTGTGTTACAAAGGTAATGACAATAACAGCTCATATGTACTGAGAATCGCTGAGTATCCTTAAAAAAGGCTTCGCATGCAGCACAAAGGCAGCTTCACACCATCACTGCAATGCTCTGACGGGCTTGGCACAGTCATTGCGCTCTCGATGATAAATATAACATGCCTTAAATTAAACATTTGAGACACAAGCACCATTCTTTTTACGTCTAGTACTATTTAAGAAAAATGGCTTTTTAAAAATTAAAGTCAATATCCTTTGGTCAAATGGATTAATAAGTGGGACTACTAAGTAATTTTTTCTGACACATTAAAGTGTAAAAATAGGCAACAAGGATTCAGAATTTGAAAATCATTGAAAATTCTGCTCTGCCTACTGTGCCTTAAATCTACCCACAAAATGTCCCTATATTTGCCTGGGTATTGCTAGACAAATTTAAGATAGTATCACTTTTATACATCTGCTATTAAAATGAATATACACATGCAATGGATAATAAAATACACTGCCAGTTTCCTGTGACTTAGCTGATGAGACAGCTTTGCTAAAGGACAGGAACTAGGAAAATAACTAAAATATGGAGCATCGGTTGTGGGATTTGAAGTAAGTAGCTGGGATCATAGATCAGGGGAGATAAAAATCGTGTGGGGTGCTGAAGTGAGGAGCTGGGTAAAATGAAAGGGCCGTGAATGATCTGGGCTTTCGTTGAGGCCGTGCAAAGGGATGTGCTAGTTACAAAAAGAAGAATGTGAATGATAAGCTGAAAAGGAAAATAAACACACTTTTCTCACCTTGCAGCTTTGCAAAGAAACAGTGCAATTCCCACACACTCATGGAAATTCAACAATTATCATTCACTGACAAGACACCTTTGTCATCAGTTTTCTAAATATACCAATAAAAAAATCTGTCATGTTTTTTGTGCCCTATTGGCAATAAAGATGACATTTTTCTTTCCTCAAAGGTTATCTTGCTCTTCATATTTTTAGCTGTTAAAATACAATGTAGTTCTAGTCAAAAAGGGTATATGTTTAAAGGTTTATAGAAAACTAATTAAGATTTTTTATCCTTAACTATATGATTTCTTGCTTAAATAAAATAAGATTAGTGTATCCTACTGTAATAGCAATAGGATAACTTTTTAAATCACAGATATAATTAATGAAAATACTCAAAGTGCCTATAATCTAATAGAAGCAAATTAGAATTAATGGAGCAAACTTTATTGTTGATTGTTTATCTTTCTAAATTTTTATTTTGAAAAATCAAAAATTCATAAAAAATGTGTATAATCTACCCTCTTAACATAATGTAGCTATATAACAAAAGCCATGTTAAAGTTGACTATGGTTTGCATTACTTAAGCATAGTAATTCCTTAAATAACTTAATTAACATTTCTGAGTTATTAATATAGTTTCTGTGAATATTATATTTAGTAGAGACAATGTAATGAATTAAGTAGATGAGTTCTGTCCCTATGGGCCTTAAATTCTAGAGAGAAAGACAGAGAGTTAAACACACACAGACACAAACAAATTAGAAAATATAATAAATGCCATGTAGGACAATTATGTGGTGTTATTGGAACATGTAACAAGAGACTGGATCTCTCCTTGGACAAGATCTAAAACAAGTTTAAAATGGGTAATCATTGCTTTCTCACAAGGTTTTAAAGAGTTTTAAACATTACTCATTTGTAAAAGACATATTTATTAAGTAGCTACTTTGTACTAGGCCTTGCACTATGTGCTAGAAATACTCGGTGAGCTTGACGGACGGACCAGTCCTTTCTCTTGCAGAGCCTGCAGTCTAGTGAGAAAGAGGAAGTAGTATGCCATTGTCAACCAGTGGTTTGTGCTTGGTTTGGAAATGATTCTTTCTGGCTGGAAAGCACATGTTTTAAAATCCTACATTTAATTTTCTTTTTATCATCTATAAGTGCAAGATACTCTGATTTAAGGGCAATGTGCTGAAAAGTTATTTATGTTATTATATATTCATTTGTAAGTTTTGATCGTGTCCCTACTGAATATGTGTTGCATAGAGAGAGATACATAGATATGTAGAAGGAGAGAGAGAGATGTTTCATAACTCTATAATAGATTAATCATATGAATTTTTAAATATCATTAGACAATAATTGCAGATTCTCCACTATCAGCTTTTAGAGGTTAGATATATTTTCTCATTTGTATTTATAGCATTAGTACCAAGTATACTTTTATTATATAATCTGTTTACAATAAATGTTGTTTGTATGGTTGAAGGATAAATGGGGAAGAAAAAAGGAAGAGAAGAAGAAAGAAACATGATATTTCATTACTTTTTTCCTCAATATTATCGTTTATTAAGTAAAGCCAAAATACCTTAATTTCTCTATGGAACTCTGTAATAGAAAACATTTAAAATTATAAACTTCCATTCAAATGTAATGGGAAAAATGTGAACATACTTTTTTAAATGAATGATGATAAAGGTTTACTCCAAAATTGATTATACAATGACACAGGCATTTTTGGTTATAGGAGCCGTTTACCCACGCAATAAATGACCTCAAGCTTCTAAATAATCCCCTTACATTTCTTTTTTGTTTGCTATGATTATTTGAAGTTTTATTTTTTTAATGTTATGTAGAATTTTCTAGGTTACAGTCTACCTGTAACTACTTCTCTCATAATCAGGGTTTTTTTATAGACTTGCTATCACGATTATGCACCATAAGTCTGGAGATGTTGGAGATGCAGGCCTTCTCGTAACTAGAATTTTAGTGTTACATGACCAACTGATGATTAAGGGCTAAATTATGTAATAGACTGAACTGCCTCAACTTTCTTCTTTAACACAGAAGATGGTTAACCCATGTTCAGTAGAATTACAGTTTAAACTACATTCGTCATATGCCATGAAAATCTTAAATCATACAGTGTTAATGAATTAGAACATGTTTGTATTGATTGATGACAAGCTGAAATGTTAAGCAGTTAACCAACATCAGCACAGACATTTATGCACTGTACTGCTGAAAGAGCTCTTTCTCATAAGTTTAGAAAGTAGACACCATGATTATATACTTTTTTTTTTTTAAAAAAAATATTTATTTATTTTTAGAGAGAGGGGGAGGGAGGGAGATAGAGAAGGAGAGAAACAGCAATGTACGGTTGCCTCTCACATGCCCTCACAGGGGACCTGGCCCGCAACCCAGGCATGTGCCCTGACCGGGAATCGAACTGGGACCATCTGGTTCCCAGCCAGTGCTCAATCCACTGAGCTACTACAGCCAGGGCTGATTATATACTTTTATGATAAACAGAGGATCCAAGATGGCAGAGGATTAAGTGGAAGCTGCACTAACCTCCTCCTAGGACCAATCTGGAATTACAACTAAATTGTAGAGAAATCATCCAGAATAACCAAATGAACACTAGTTAGAGAGAAGCCTTATAACCACGGACAGACAGAAGAAACCATTTCAGCACAATGTGACTTGTAGGGAGTGCGGAGAGACAGGAGAGGGCTCCTGCTGGGCTCCCTGGGCACCCATGGGGGCAGCTAAAGTGCCAGAAAGATAGGATATTTCAGTGGTCAGCAGTTCTCCCTGAGAAGCGCGGGGTCTAAACCCGAAGCTGGGCTCCCCAGCTTACACCACCAGAGCCAGAAAACAACCCAAATAACATTCAGTTGTGAAAAGCAGCAGGAATTCTGATGCCCAGGGAGAGTCAGCTGGAAATTCAGAGACCCTTTTAAAAGGCCAATAAAATTTTGTTTGCAGCCACATAGTCTGGTACTAGCATAAAAACAGACACACAGATCAATGGAACAGAATGGAGAGCCCAGAAATAAACCCACACCTTTATAGTCAATTAATATTCAACAGGAAATATGCACATACAATAGGCTAAAGACAGTTCATTCAATATATGGTGTTGGGAAAATTGGACAGACACATGCAGAAAAATGAAACTAGACTACCTTCTTACACCAAACACAAGAATAAATTAAAAATGGATCAAAGACTTAAATGTTAGACCTGAAACAAAAATCATAGAAGAAAACATAGGCACCAAAATCTCAGGCATTGCTCATAGCGATCTTTTATCAATCTTCCCAGGCAAAGGAGACAAAAGAACAAATAAACAAATTGGACTTCATTAAACTTAAAAATTTTTGTGCAGTAAAGTAAATCATCAAAAAATAAAAATAAAAAGACAACCGCAGAATGGTAGAACATATTTACTGATACATCTGATAAGGGATTAATATAGAAAATTTATAAAGTACTTACAAAGCTCAACACCGAAAAATCAAACAACTCAATTAAAAACTGGGCAAAAGACCTGAATACACAGTTCTCCAAAGAGGACATACAGATGGGCAATAGACATATGAAAAGATGTGTAATGTCAGTAATCACTAGAGCAATGCAAATAAAAACCATGAAATACCATCTTAGATCTGTCAGAATGGCTATCATCAATAAATCAAAAAACAAGTGCAGGCGAGGATGTGGACAAAGGGGAACATTTTTGCACTGTTGGTGGGAATGCAGCCACTGTGGAAAGCAGTATGGAGATACTTCAAAAAATTAAAAATGGATCTGCCTTTTAACCCAGCAATCCCATTTCTGGGACTATATTTGAATGAACCCAAAACACTAATTCAAAAGAATGTAACTGCCCCCGAGTTCATTGCAGTATTATTTACAATCACCAAGATATGGAAGCAGCCCAAGTGTCCATCAGTAGATAAGTGGATAAAACAACTTCGGGACATTTACACAATGGAATTCTACTTGACCGTAAAATAGAAAATTTCACTGTTTGCAGCAGCATGGATGGACCTGGAGAACATTATGCTAAATGAAATAAGCCAGTCAGAGAAAGACAAATGCCATAGGATTTCACTCATATGTGGGACCCAATGCACAAACCGAACTAACAGGCAAAACAGAGACAGACTCACAGATGGAGTGCAGATGACAGCTGGTGCATGGCGGGCAGCTTAGGGGGCGGGCCGAAGGACCCCTGGGCATGCACAACAGGGCGGGGATTGCTGTGGGAAAGGGGATATAAGGGAACTCAATGATAATGAAAAATATAATAAAGATTATATATTTTTTAAAAATAAATTGTGAACTTCCTCATTATAGATAGGTTACAAAATATTGTCATACCAGTGATCACATACTATGTTAAAAATCAAAGTATTTATTTTCATTTTTCAAGATATGTGAAGAACAAAGATTTTTAATTTTGTTTGTGTCAAACTCGCTTACTGGCAAAGTTTTATCTTACAATTAAATAATAGATACTATTAAAACTGAAATAACATCAAGCAATTTTCAATCTAAAACTATATTCACATTTAATTGTTCTCTGGATTCTATTTTTTTCCAATTCTAAATAATACATCTTTGTTCAATATAGCTAATTAAAGAGTACTTAGGTGCTACTGAACAAATGTTAATCTTCTATCCATTAGAAAACTTTGAGAACACTAAAAGGAAAATATGGACAAATAAATCCTGCAAAGCTTGCAGCCACTTACCATGTACCTCTAGAAGCTGTGAAATAGTACACACTTAAGAACGGCATCTGGACTATAAAATAACAGGTCACTGAAAGATGAGATATGTTATTCTCTAAAATTATTGGTTCTGTGGGGTTTCTTTGACTCATTTGTCACTGCCTGTTTAAAACTTCTGCATTTGCCCTGTACATTTATTATTGTCTGGCATTGGAAATGATATATATTGGTGTAAGAGTGCTACTCTTAACATTTTAGTTTAATGAAGATTGTACTTCTCTTGTTTCATATTTTACCCATCCATTTATTTAGAATATATTATTGAAAATTGAATATGTACCAAATTGTTGGAGATACCTGGACTGTATTTTTTTTATTTTGTTTGTTTGTTTAACAAATTGAAAAAGTTGCTTCACTGTGATGGGTAATTCATTCAAAACGAGTTTTGTTATAACAACAAAAAATGAGAACACATAAATGCAAAAATGATTAATTAAAGACCAACTGTATTTTTCTCTCTCTGATTTGAATAGAAAGTAGTTGGACATAATGGGAAAGAGACAGTTGTCAGGTAATGTGGATGTAATTCCCCATCTAAAACTGTTGATATAAGCAAATCACAATCTCTTGGATTCTTCATCTCTTGGTAAGATGAAGAGATGCACTGAATATTCTCTTAAATATAATATTATAAGATTTTGTTGTGTGGATTTTCCTCCTACTCACAGTCTTTCTTCTGGACTCTAAATTTGGTCATATAACTTTCGTTGCAACTTGAGAGACTTATCATTTTTTCCCAGGTATGATTGGGTTAGAAGGTCAACCTCTTTCTTTCTTTATGTAGCATATTTTAATTTCTTGATAGGAAAAAGTTCCCTGAAATAAGATATCCGTTCTTTAAGTTGGTGTAAAGGGAAAGTCCTCCTTGAATCTCCAGATGAACTCTCAATGAATATTTGTAAAAGAGAGAAGAGTCATACTTCCAAGTATTAAGTGAAAACTAAAGTTAAAACCCCAAGAGATTTTTAAAGGTGAAATTATATGCACAGAGAAAGGTAATGAAGAAGGTATTTTATTTTAAGTAAAAATAATTTCCAGTTCTTTCAAATCATATGACACATTCAGCTGCCTACCCAGACTCCTCATACGGCCTACTCATGAATAAGGCTTGACAATTGGATTTAGGAATGTCACATTTGATTGCAGTTTCTGTGACTACATAGAGAACAATGAATAATATATCAATTTACCCTATTTCAAGAATTCACAAGTAAATGGAGACTTGCTAAACTAATCTGTTAAAAAAGTTTGTGTGGCAAATAATGCTATGGTTAAAATCAGTATGATATATCAAAGTATGGTTAAAATCAGTATGATATATCAAAAATCAGTATGGTTAAAATCAGTATGGTTAAAATCAGTATGATATATCAAAGTATCATAATTCCTTTTTTTGGTTCTCATTTCACACTCTTTTTCATAGCTATGTTTAACTGAATAATAACAAAACTACTTTATTTAATCAAATCCTGAATTTATAAGAATATGTGACTATTTTAGGATTTATTAAGGGGATTTTTCTTGAGTGGATGTCATGAGTTCACATATTTCAGAGTACTTTGTTTTAAACATTTTTTACATATGAGAAATTAGAGGAAAGAGGGATTTTTTTTTCAAATTTTACTATCTAACAAGTTTATATTATCTCAGAGAAACACATTGAACCAAGTAACAGAAGTAGAAATGAAATTGCATTGTCTATACTTACCATTTTCTTTTACTCCTCTGGCCTATGTAACTTTAATAAGTAATAATACCAAAATGATGATGATGATGATATTTATTTACTCATTTACTTATTCATTCATAGACTCTATATTTATGAACCAGACAGATATTATTGCAGACCAGGATGCAGTTGTCAAAAACAGAAGCAAAGTCTTGCTGTGTGTTTACATTATAGTGGGGGAAATGAGATCATTTAAATGATTTACATATTTTCAAGTAACTGAAAAGTTTAATGCGCTCCACCGTGGTGAATTAGAAAGGGGAGCGGTATGATGAGTGACTATGGAAGGCTTCCTTAGAGAAGTAGTATTAGAGCCAAAGCGTGACTGACAGTCATCAACCTAGAAATACCCCCAAATGTTCAACTGTATCTGTGTGATCATGGAATCTCAAACTTGACTTTATTTTTAAAACATGTTGAGTCATTTCTCTTCTGTGCCCTGATGATTAAAAAAAAATGAAAACCTTTCAAACCATGAACAGAAAAAATGTATATAACATCATGTATTATAATGCAGTATAACCCGGGCATTAAGTATAGAACTATGCCCAAACGAAACTAAGGTAACATAAATAGCAAAAGAGCCCATGGATTTGTTAAAACTCAAGACTATATTATAGCAGCTTTACATAAGTGTGCGTACATCTTTCTAAAAGTATCAACAGGAACAACTGAAATTTTATCATGCTTCAGATACTAAAGAGATGACTGATTTTTACCATACCATAGCTATATTTTATGCAGTGTAACAAAAATGACCTACGTTTTTAAATATTACATTCAAGAATTAAATGAAAGTTCAGTCTGGAGCTGAACCAAGACAAAAAATTCTTTATATTTATTTTCTTGGCCATTTTATTTTTGTTCGAAAATTCCCAGCAAGTAGTTACCTACTACTAGTAATCGGAAAGTTTTTTTTGTAATGTAACTCCTATATGAACATAATACACAGTTGTTGGTCATTCTCACTGATTTTACTTTCACTTGTATTCTTCCAAACTGCTGTGTGGCACCGACAGTAAAAAATCAGGCTTTCTGTAATAACCTCAGGCCTGATGTAATAACCTCTTGGAATGAATTTCAACCTTTCTTGTACCAAATTATTCTCTCTGCTGAAGATACTTGAATTTTTTAACCTTGTGGAGGAAAACAAAGCAAGGAAGTCATCATCCAAAGCCTTTTTAAAGGTTGTATGTGGGCAACTTAAGATGACTGACCTGGAGGAGAGCAAGCAGTTTAAAGACTGAATAAGCTAGACTGAGGAAAGTCAAAGAATGGACTGAATGACATTTCGTTTTTCTTAAATATTATTTTTTTTTAATTTTTCAAGTACAATTGCCATACAATATTATATTAGTTTTAGGTGTACAATATAGTGATTAGACATTTACATAACTTACCAAGTGATCACCTAGATAAGTCTAATACCATCTGACACCATACCTAGTTATTACAATATTATTGACTATAGTCCCTATGCTGTACTTTACATTCCCATGACTATTTTTATAACTGGCAATTCGCACTTCTTACTCCATTCTTCTTTTTCACCCATTCTCTCATTTGGCAACAATTAAGATGTTCTCTGTATCTGTCAGTCTGAATTTGTTTTATTTGTTCATTTATTCTGATTTTTAGATTTAATATATAAGTAAAATCGATCATCTCTGTTTGGTTTATTTCAGTGAGCATAACACTCTCTAGGTCCATCCATTTCATTTCAGATGGCAGGATTTTATTCCTCTTTGTGGCTGAATAATATTCCGTTGTGTTTGCGTGCCATCTGCTCCCCACCCATCCGTCTATCAGTGGACAGCTTCCATATACTGGCTGTTGAAAATAATGCTGCGATGAACGTAGCAATGTGCGCTTTTTTTAATTCGTGTTTTGAGCTTCTTCGGATAAACATGCAGAAGTGAAATGGCTGGGTCCTTCTTTGTCTCTTGTTATACCCTTTGTTTTAAAGTCTGTTTTGTCTGATACAGGTATTGATGACCCAGCTTTTTTCACTTTCATAAAATACACTTCCAATCATTTTTCCTTCAGTCTGTGTGTCTTTTAATCAGAAATAGGTCTCTTGTAGGAAGCATATGTATCATTTAGCATTGAAGGGCATATAAAAAGCATTCCAGATTAGAAAAAGCTAAATGAGTTCATCATCACCAAAAATGTATTATAAGAAATGTTAAAGGGACTTCTTTAAGAAGAAGGAAAAAAAGATTAAAAAATAATAATACAATAACAGTAACTACATGCCTATCAACTATTACTTTAAATGCAAATGGTTAAATGCTCTAATCAAAACACAGGGTGGCTGAATGGCTAAAAAAGGACTGAATGTGATTCTAGTTGTAAACATTGGAGAAGATTTAGCCGTATAAGTATACGCACGAGCATTGCTGCTGTTTTGGTTACAGCTGCAGTTATCTTTTGAAGGGTAAGCTTTTAAACTTCCTCATTTTAAAAGTCTTATAATTTTTTAAAGTATAGTTGGCGTACAATATTTATGAGTTTCAAGTGTACAACACAGTGATTGGACATTTATATACCTTACTACATATTCACAGCATTTAGTCTAGTACCCATCTGCCATTGTGCAAAGTTATCACACCATTACTGACGATATCCCCCTTCACCTTTCTTACCCATCCTTCGACCTACTTCTCTCCCGGCAACAATCAGTGTGTAATTTTTACTGTGTGAACTAGAAGAATGTGACTGCCCCCCTCCCCAGAACATACATGTGGTGACATTGTGGAATTGCCTGCACTTATTTGGATTGCTCTTTTAGTTTCCTTTTAGTTTCATTCTTTTAAGAATGTTATGGGAGAAAATGGACCTAATACTTTCTACCTTCTAACTAGAAAGCTATCTTGTTAAAATGAAAGCCATCCCCCATCAAAGCTAAAGTAGACACGTAAATCATAATTCACCTTGTCAGTATACTAGTGAATGTATACTATTTTTGCTAACCTTAACTTAAAATTGGTTGTGTCCTACAAAAGACAAACCCCTTATCCTTATAACACAATAGCTTACAAATGGAAAGAGAACAACCATGCTGCTTGTTTAGTATTTCAATTCAACATGAAATTCCACAGTTTAAAATTCCATAGTAGTAGGAATAGACTTTTAACTTTCCTACTCAAAGAATCATTCCCATCAATTTATTCGGATGCACAAATAGGTATCAGTGAATTATGCAGTTATTACATGAATGAAATCCATGATAAACTTGTGGGGTTAGTTAATACCTACCCTAGGAATCATTGAGAACAAAACCTTGAGGAGTAAGAGGAGATTTACCAAAAGAAATTAATATTCATAGAATTCAAATTATACATTTTTCTAAATTATTGACAATGATGTTAAAATACGAAAATAGGTTATTTGGTAGAAGTGACTAAAGAGAGTATTGATAAGAGTATATATTTAGTGTCTACTGTATGCTAATATTTTAGCATGCATAGTGTTATTTAATCCTCATAAGACTGGAATGAGGATTAAACGGTTAGTATATGTATTTAACAGCTGTTAGTAACTAAGGCAAACACTAGTGAATTGAAATCAGCTGATGGCTTGCTCCTCTAGTCTTGCAAAAAATGCATTATTATTGGATAATTTGTCATTGTAAGAAATTGCTTTTGAAAAAAGTTATATGATTTAGCAGAGAAAGCACAAGAACGCTAAAACTTATGGATCTTGGTTTTAAACATACTGTATATACTAGCTCCCACAATCCTAATGCATGATAAGATCAATAAAATATTATTTTCTTTGAGAGAGATTAGTTTTTATATTCACAAACTCACCTTCAGGCCCCTGGTAGGTCAAGAAAAATTGTGTGGGGAGATAGTCTTCTGAATATAGAAACCAAAGGAACTGATAATATTAGTTTGCTGCCCTGTCCAGATTCCATAGTGTAGCTATCCAGGAAGCTGGATCTGGGTGGCAGTATATTTCTCCACTCAGGGAAGAGATGAATTATCTCAATTCAAAGTGGCACTTTATTGAAAGTTTGCTGCTAAGCAACACAGAGTATATATGGAGCACTCTTGTGTTGCTAAGCAGTGCACCTCATCTATTTCACTGCTGAGAGGAATTTTTGTTAGTGCAATGAAAAAATAGCCCAACTTTCATTTCTCATAAAGCTTTATTTTTACATGTATAACTAAGTTTACACAAAGCAGAATCATTTTAAGTATGCAATGGGTTAGAAAACGGGAGAAGTTCTACCACAATTTGGAGACTGGCGAATACTATGGCTGATTGATTCACCTTGATAAAATTCAATTTGACAGTCATGAAAAATCTACCACAAGTGACAAAAGACAATAGAAAGTATGAGAAATAGAGTTGATATTTGTAATATACAAAGATCTGGTATATACAGTAGGGAAACCTTTAACACTTTACCAGGGAGACAAAAATACTATGACGAGACATAATAGGAAAAGTGAAAGGACAAGCAGACTATTAAGATTATTCAAAATATCTAGGTACATGTTGGTATTCCTCAGTTTCTGTGGCAGTGCCTGTGCTCTGCCCATTTATTCAGTCATCTCTTCTGAGATATGGAGCCTGTGCTAGTCACTTCAGGCTGCCGTAACAGAATGCCATAGACCGGGTGGCTTAAACACACACAAAAACTATTTACTCACAATTCCGAAGGCTGGAAGTCCAAGGTGCTGGTGTGATCTGGTGAGGGCTGTCTGGCTTGCAGACAGCAATCTTCTCACTGTGTGCTCTCATCTCTCAAGGCCTTTTATTAGTGCATGCATGTGGAGAGTAAGGAAAGAGAGAGAGAGAGAGAGGAGAGAGAGAGAGAGGAAAGAAGAGAGAGAGAGGAGAGAGATAAACAGGGAGAAAGAGAGAAAGAAAGAGAGACATCTCTTCCTCTTCTTATAAACCTAAAAATCCTATCAGATTAGGACCCTATCCACATGAATTTATTTAATCTTAAATACCTCCTGAGAAAAGCTTCTCTCTTTCCAAATTGTGAGTTAAAGCTTCAACATACAAGTTGTGTGGAGACACAAGTTTAGCCCATTAACAGTGTCAAAATGCTAGGTGCTGACTTTGAATACACTCTTAGGCATCTTACAAGAAAATTCAGAAGTATTGTGCTGCAAACTGAATTGTTTATGATATTTGATTCCTTCTCCTTCTTTCTCACTCTCTTCCCAATACAAAAATCCATCAACAAGTTAAGTATTTTTCAAAATATTTCCTTTTTTTTACATTTCTCTGTTCCACATCTAGCTTTTATTTTCATTATCTCTCATCAAGAATATTGCCACAGCCTCCTATCTCACCTCCATAGAACTCTATCTGTAGACATGTAATGAAAACGGTCTTCCTAATATGCAAATCTTATAATGGCATTCCTTACTTTAAATAATTCAATGAATTTTTACTGCTGTCAGAATGAAGTTTCAGTCCCTGAATTTAGATTATTATGTATATTTTTTAGCTTTATACTATTTAGCTCCTACTTATTCCTTCAGGTTCATATTGGGCCACAACTCTTCATATTCTACACGGTAAGCCTTATAAATAACTTTAATTTCCTTATATTTTAATCTCATGTGACACACTTTTGTAATTAGTAATTTACAAATTCTGTTTCTCCACTTGCTGTACTACGTTTTCCTATTCTCTCTTTTCTTTGGAAAGGTGCTCAACTCTCAGGTTGTATATTCTTTCTTGTGGAAGCAGAAGTGACTCTCAGAGCTTTGGCTGTGCTGCTCATATTACATTTTCCCCTAATAGCATCTAGATTCAAAGCTCTTAAATTAGTTCTTAATCAGTTGTTGAGTATATCCTCTGTACTGTATGTTTTGAGAAAGAAGGGATCAGTCTATGCTCCTTTTATCAATGTAATCTCAACACATGAATACATATTTATAAAATAAACATACTAATTTCAAAAATGGTTAAACTAATACAAAATAAAATAGCACACCAAAGAGGGGGGAAAATGGAGACAGCTGTACCTGAAAAACAATAAAAATAATAAAATTATTAAAAAAATAGCACCTTTTTATCTATAAGGGAATATCCTCTACCGTGTTATTAAATCAGAGTTTAAAAATGACATCTTACACTACTGGTAATTAACTTTTTTAGGGAAAAATTAGCATATTGAAAGAAATTTAAAAGTCTCTCGTAAATTAATTTTCTTCTGGAATTATCCTAAACAAATAAATATATGCATGTAAAATTTTTGAGAAAAATTTTCTATCTTGTCATCATTTATTAAAAAAGAGAACTGCTTATAGATTAAAATTATATGCAAGTAAATGGTGATATATTTATAGAAAGGAATATAACTTATAGGAAGGATATAAAATTATGTTTTTAATAATATTTACTGCTCTTGATGAACTTTTGAGTTAAATAAACAGGATACAGAATTAAATCTATTCATACAGGATCTAACTTTTTAAAAATAAATGTAAGTTGTAGATATATACGCATAGATATATATGCAATGTACACACAAAATACCCTCACAAATAAGAAAAGGACCAGAAATAAATACAATATTATAGTTGTGTTTAGATAGTAGCTAAATTACAAATTTATTATGCTTTTCCTTTGTAATTCTCTGCTTTCTAGTTCTCTATTGCATAATCAGCCAGTATTAATCCATATAATACCAAAAGCTAAAATTAAATGATGGAAGAGAAAAGCATTTGTACTTGTATATATGCATCTTTATGAAACACCTCTGAGCATGAACAGATATGTTAATTCAGGAGAATGCTGTTTGGTGTAGCCTCCACCCTGACCACTCTAGGATGCTTACAGGCCTGATACATTTTCTTTCCCCTTAAAGACAAAGGTTTAAATTTTGACCATGACCTAACCTTGACCTATCAAATACTTTGAATCTGTAGGGACAGATGAAAAGACATCATTTGCCAAATTACAATTAGCTGTGCCAAGGCAGCATGCGCAGGCCCGCAGTCGTGGTGTCTGACTGAGGCGGAGTGGCTACAGAGCGCCTGGAAGCATCTTGTCCTACTAGGACCTAGGCCAGCCTTTATACTCGACAATACTTCCTTTTCTATGCCTTCGTCATTTATTTTCTAGATTGCTTCCCCTTCTTCCCATCAACTTTGGTGCTACCTGGTCTTTACAAATAAGTTCATCTATGCTTCATAGTTTCAGAACTTTCACTTGCAACCTGATTGATAATCTGGTTTTGATGATTTCAAACCAACATACACCAAAAGAGGATGACGTATAGGAAAATCCAGTTGAATGCTTAACAGTGGTATATTATATGCAATACAAAATTAACTGAAAGCATTTTCAACAATTTATTCAAGTCATAAAAATACAATAGTAGTCTGAAAAAAAATTTTCAATACAGAAATGTATTCAAGATGATCAACTGAACTAAAAAAAAAAAAAAAAAAAACTTTGCACAATATGTAAGTTCTAGTAATTGTGTACTGAAAAATGTATATGTACTTCAGACTTTCTATAAGATGACCTGAAATATTAGGCACTCTTAACCAACATAATTTTTCTACTCTATATAGTAACAGTTTTTGCTGAAAGCTTATTTTTGTTGTTTGTAAAGTCAACATAAAATACTCCATTATTTTGATATGTGCTGTAATTATTATTACACCATTATATATTTATAGATATTTGGCCTTATAACAATAAAGTAGGTGGATTACAGATCTAAAAAAGAAAAAAAAATAGAAATTAAGTCAAGATATATGCCATGTGAAAGAAAAATCAATAAATTACCTCAAAGGAAGAAAAGGCTTTTTACCAGATCATTTTATTCTAAGCAGATGTCTGTTTAAATATAGATTTCCCAATCCTCTTCTAAAAAGACATAGTGCATGAATAATACAACTTAATTTCTAGAACCAATGAATTTCTATCCAGTTGCATTTTGTGAGGTTGTTATGATTTCACTCTTTCCTTTATCTAGTTAGCTTTATCTCAGGGTACAGGCCACTGCTAAAGTTT